>JAUCMS010000031.1:11230409-11243043 GCA_032357445.1 Enteromius radiatus | reverse complement strand
AAACGCATATATTATGTAAAGAAAAACTTTTATTTTGGATGCGATTAATCGCGATTAATCTTTGCCCAGCACTAATAAATATATAATATATTGCATACATACTTTAAAAGAGCATAGTATATCCAATAGAGCTGGATACCTTACTTACAAATTGCAATTCATTACTGATATCAAATTAAATTACATAATAAAAAGTGTAGACAGTAACATAATACTTTTCAAATACTTTTGACCTATGTAATTTTTTACATTACATTTAAATAGGATAAACTTGTAAGTTACTATAAACTTATAGTAAATAGTTTCTAACTTGAGTAAGAAAGTATATTCCATTTGTTGTTAACAACAACAATAAGGGCACTAAAAATTATATTACTTCATTATATTACTTACATGCATGTCATGTGACCAAAAACATTTTGCAGAGAACATGCAGTATACTTCATTAATAAATAGCTAATATGGTAGCTAAATGTTGATATTAATTATTTTCTCTCTATCATCAAATTAATTCTATATAGGATGGCAATACATGTTTTATGTTTCTGTATAGTCTTATTCAGTTTTATTTAAAGTCATTATTTTGCCACTGTGAGTCCCTTTAACCTCCTAATATACTTCATCCTTCTGCAGTTTCCTTCTGTGATTTTGAATCTCCATGTTCGTGGACATTATCCAATCACAGCACTGGAGGGGACTGGTATGTCACATCACCACAGCAACACAGATCCAATAGATGGGGAGTCCATCCAGTCAAAGACTATTCCACTGGAAAATCAGAAGGTATTGATTATGACTTCATTATATTGTGACACTCAATTAGCGGCAGACCATGCTTTTTGATTATTAGTTATCTAGATAAAGAGCTTTCTGTCTGTCAACAGGTCATTTTCTGTTACTTAAGCCCACCTCAACTCATTTCGCTGCTGGCAGATGTAGTTTCCACCTGACCAGTCCTGTAGTGCTCAGCAGTGGTCCACTGTGTCGTCTTCGTCTCGCTCGCTTCCAACCAGAGCCACATACAGGAAACATATCTGCCTTTGTGAAACACATCGACCACTCCGTCATCAAACCAGTAACTCTTACAGTCACAGAACAAGGAACTGGCAGGTAAGACAGTTTTAGTAATTCAATTAAAAAATCATTGAATTGCCTCAAAATTGAAGCAATTAGAAAATTACAGAAATGAGAGTCAGTTACAGTGATCCACAAGTTTTGTTCATCTTCTCATCAAGGCTGAATTTATTTAATCAAAAACAGTAATATTGTGAAACATTTTTACAGTTTAGAAAAATTACACACACAAAACTTTACATTTATATCCCTGTCTATATCCTGAAGGTTTTTATACAGGGATTTGTTCGTATATAATTTCCTTGATATTTTACAATATCTTATTCCCCCAGAAAAATGTTGAAATGTATTGTTTTCTGTCTGTTCTAAGAATTTTCTGAATTATGGAGCGACTAAATTAAGTACCCCCAAAATTAAAAACGTTTCACTCTAATATGTCAAAAAAATTTGACAAAATCGAATTTTGAAACATCCAGTGTTTAGATTTTTGTTCTAGAAAACGAAAAAAAAAACAACAAATTAGCGCATATTTCATTAAATAATGCTTAATTTGCATATTTAAACTTAATATTTCAGAAAACTTTTAGCAATTATCAATGTAATCAATCAACTAGGTAATTAAGATGATAACTACTAGTTATTTTTTTTACCCTATTCACCTGCAGTGTCTTGCCTTAATGCATTTTAAGATGGAATTTATTTCTTTGAAATAGATATTTTTTATTTTTTAGTCTTTATTGTCACTCAGTTTAATGCATGCTTTCCTTGCTGAATACAAGAAAATAAAAAAAAATTAAAAAAGATAACTTTTAAATGATAACTGTGACCTTATTTGCCCACCACCTTTAAAACTGTCTTAAGGACAGTTGCATGCATGAGAATTGTTTGTAGTTTACTGAACAAGTACGAAAAAATATTTTCCATCTGTAATGCTTATTTGGATTTTACAAAGTTATTTTCCAAAAGCAGTAATGGATGCTTCTGCAACAATATCAATATATAAAGTATAATGGTGATTGACAGATCATAAAATGAGAACATAATCTGAAAGTAAATAAAAAAAGAGCAATGACACATGCACTTTACTTTCACACAGAATAGTATAAAGCAGCATTCTGTACCCACAAGAAACGAATGCCAACCAAAAGACTTTTGTTATGGAGATGTAGTTGGTATTGATTTTCTTATGCGGGACACATCACGCAGAAGATGGATGAGGCATTTTGTTTCTAAAAGTAGGACCTGATGTTTCTTTTAGCATAATTGGTTCTGACAGAGAGCTAGGAATAGATGGTGAAGCAATGCAATTTGGAACGAGCCTGTACGATCATGACGTAGCTAATATACTTTTACTTTCTGCATTTGGCTGTATGGATCTGAGCCTCATAGAGGTTACGCCATGGAGTGCGGTGTATTATACAAATCAGGCATATACTTAATAATACCATCCAACTCAGAGATCTATGTTTAGTACCGAATGCATTAGCTTTCCGCTGTACTTAAGCTCCTGTACAGCTAATGAAGCACTCTGACTTGTAGCTGAGAGATTACATTGGGATATGAGTTCCACAAAGCCAGCTTCTCTGCTTCACATTAGATATGGTGGTATATGGGATCAAATATATGCTATTTTCTAGTATATGCTTCTGAACATAGCCGTATGTTTCTATTAAGTGTGATTGATTCTGACCTCATTATATATAACATTATATAGAGTATATTTTGTCATTAAAAGGGTTAATTTCTGCAATTTCTGTTTGGCAGATATGCAGATTATCCATTATGTTTTGCATCCTTTGGGCTGATCTAAAATGATTGTTAAAAGCATTACTTTTTGTGTGTCCCAGGCCACAGTGGGAAGTTTTGGAGGCTGTTATTGACCAGTTAGATGAGCCTTTCCATGTGACGGTGCAATACTCTTCCTGTAGCAGCCATGAAGTTGGATTTCTGGCATTTGATTCACTTGAGTTGAAGGATTGTGTCATGGGTAATGACTTATTAATTGTTCTCAAATGTTATCTTACTCAAATGTGTTGTATGTATTACTTGCATACACAGAGCATTTCTACTTTATTACTATCAAATGGAAACTGTTTAATTTACCTCTTTTAATTAGTGCTGTCAAGCAATTCATTGTGATTAATTGCATCCACAATAAAGGTTTTTTGTGTACATTCTCACATGAGGATTATCTTCAATTTTAGAGTTTTTTTTACATTTTTCTGTCACACCATAGGACACAATGATACGATTAATCGTTTGATAGCACTAAATTTAATAGTTTACATAAATATTATTCTTTTATCCTTATGTGGCACTTTTGAACAAAATCTTTGTGGTTTTCTACAGGTGATGATTATTTGGATTTGGGTTCGGACTGTGAGAAATACTCATCACTTCACTGTCATTCTGGAGGCTGTATTGAGAAGCGAAGAGTGTGTGATTTTCATACTGACTGTCCACAAGGGGAAGATGAGGGCTTAATATGCTGTGAGTAAAATGAAAGATTTTTAATATTTTATAAGCCATGAAGATGCGTAGTTTCTGTTTACCAATCTGTCAGTAATTATGAACTCCACACTCAAAATCTGATCCCTTTTCAAAGTTTAATGCAATAGCTGTTGCGCACATCAGACCATTTCATTCATGTGGAGCTTGTTTGTCTGCAACAGTATTTAGTTATTTTAAATGCAAGGCGCCTCACCAATCCATTAATTCGGGTTATGTTAATCGAAACACTTCTTTGAAAGGTGGCCTTTAAGCTATAAATCCGTAAGATTTTGCGAGATCATTCTTGCCAATTTGCATTTCGTTGAGAGTGTTCAATTAAAGTATGAACAGCAGTGTGACAGGGCGATAGAAGTGGGTGCCGCTGAGTAACTGGCTGGCTGTGTGTCATTCACATTAGCTGTATTAAATCTTAAGGCCATGATAAATTTCTAATCCTCTCACTGGAGGCGTCGGATTAGCAAACCTGCTCTGTCAAAGTTTTTCACTGAGTAAAGAGCTGCATAAAACGCCTGAAGTGCGTGAGTGTTTGCTTTCCTCTAGGAAAACGATTTGCATATTTATTGATTTATTTAATCTCCATTAAAATTTATACTACGCTTAGGTGATTTCGAATTATTGTCTGTGTACAAAGAACTTCACACACAGCATTTACAGTATAATCCAGTTAGACAGAAAAAGGTGAGAACAAAGACTCATAGATAATTACTCAAGAAATCCATATTTACAGGCAGTCTATTAAAATGTAAATGTAAAATGAAAAAGATTTATCTGCTAAATGCATTGCATTAACGTTCTGTTAATTATTATGGAATTAACAAAAGAACCTTAAAAGGTTGTTTACCTCTCGTTCAGCATAAAAAAGCCAGTAGCAACTATACAATTATGAATAATTTAAACTTCAATAAACAGTATTTGATTAATAATTTACTGTTAAATTTAGTTTAGGACTTACAGTTTAGAACTTTTCATAATTCATACTGTTATATATTGCTCTTGTTGTTACAAACTAAAAATTATTTGTGTGAAAAATATTTTAGGTTCTAGAAAACAATCCACTTATCCTTGTCCCATGTTAACCTAATTGTGGTTTGTTTATTATTGGAAGTAAATGCCATTGAAATCATGTAATACATGAATACTGTTTTATTACTGTATCAGATTGCTGAAAAATATGCCTTTTTTGTCCTACCTGAAACTGAACTGAACAAACCGGCAAAAGAAACTACACCAGCTGTGTTGATGTTAACTACATTCTAGTGGACTTTAATGTATAAATGGAAATGCAATATTTCTCTAATGCTAATGTTTGCAGACACAGTCACTTCTATTTCGTGGATAGCGATTTATCAGATGTTTCATAATTTGCTTAATGTCTTTGCAGACTCCTTACCTTTGGGCTCATACTGTTCATTTGAGTTGGGCTACTGTGGCTGGTCAGTGGCTGATTCACAGTCCTCTTGGAGACTAGTTAGTGGACAACAGCTGAATGAAGACACAGATCTACTGGGCACAGCTCTGCAGAACACTCAAGGTAAATGTGAAACCACATCTTCTTTCAGTCATTGTATCTGAGTTTCCATTCTCAAGGCATACAAATGATTAAATATTGTTACATTTATAGCTTAACTATAAAAACAAATAATTTGGCAACTGACAGACTCTACCATTCAAACACTGGGGTCAGTGAGTTTTTTGTTTTAAAGAAAGTCATATATTTTTTTCACCAAGGATGCAACTCTTTAAAAGTGACTGTAAACATTTTATAATATTAGAAAATATTTTTCTTTAAAGTAATACTGAAGATTAGAGTAATGGCTGCCACAGATTCTATTACACAAATAATAAAGTGGAAAACAGTGATTTAAAATTGTAGATTTCAAAATATACCAGGTTTCTTTTGACACTTACAGAGCATGAATAGTAGTGTACAAATATGTTGAATTTATAATAGAAATGTCTGATTTTTTTCACCAGTGTCAGTATTACAATAAAACTAATACTAGCCTAAATAATAAAAAAACTCAGCAATTAAATAAAAATAAGAAACTAAGAATTCCAAGCAAAAAGACAAAATATACAGTAGAACAAATAAGAAATGCTACATTGTATTAAGTAATAAAATATATAAAAACAATTCTTTACTGTAAAAAAAAAAAAAATATATATATATATATATATATATATATATATTTTTTTTTTTTTTTTTTTTTTTTTTTTAAAGTTACGAAATTTATTTGCTTGAGCAGCAAGAAATTTTTCTTTCTCTTTGATCAACATGAATGACAGGCAGGAATATTAGCCTGCTCTCACTTTAAGAGTTGCCCGAATCCAATACACTGTTACACATGCATGTCCAAGTCCATTTTATTACTAGTTGTATTCTATAAACTGTGTGTGTGTGTGTGTGTGTGTGTGTGTGAAACACTGCATTTTTTTGAGAGACTTTAAAAGCCCATATTTGAAGAAGTCTTGCCTGCCTATTAAGTTTTTTGTCTTCTAAGCATATCTGAGCACTCTATGATACTTTCTCGCCTCAGGGCACTTTCTTTTTTTAAAGGTCAGAGGCCGCGGTGATGAAAGTGAGGCATTGGTTCAAAGCCCAGCTCTCCCTTCAACTGTGTCTAATCAGGACTGTCAGGTGAGAGTTTATGTTGACAGTAAAAAACTAGGATTTTTACAGACTTTTTTTTTTTTTATGTGTTTGAAAGAAGTATCTTATACTCACCAAGGCCATCATGATCTAAAATAGAGTAAAACTAGCATTGTTGTGAAATATTGTTACAATATGTATGTATGACTATTCACATAAAATTGTGGTTTGCCAATACCACAAGTTTTAGGATTCTCAGACTTTTTGGGCAGATTTCAAGTTAATTGTCCGTGAAAAATGATGACACATCTCTACAGCTTATCTACAAATAGCTTACACAGAGTAATAACACATGCAGCCAAAGTTTCAATTTTACACTTGATTGTCCATGAATAAGATATTATTCTGGGACATCTGGTCTTGTAGCAGACGCTCAGCGGCTAATTTTTCTGTGTAGTTGCGGTTCTCTCTGTACCTGTGCGGGGATTTCAACGGAACGGTGCTCCTGTCAGTGGTAGAGGACGGCGTGTCAGCTTCTCCTCTGATTTGGGAGAGATCTGGACACTGGAAGGATGACTGGCAAGAGATCGCTCTGCCAATTACAGAGATCTTAAAAGGGTGAGATGATTAGATGGATGGGTAAACAGATAGAAAAGTCATTTTATTAGTCCCCAAGAAGAAATATAGTATAAAATCAGATCTTTTTTCCCCACAAAATCTTATAAAGAGACCATCCTGTCCAAATACTGGGTTAAAAGGATCCCCTATCTGGCAAAAGAAACCAACCTTATCTCAGCTGTCATATGACTGATCATAATCTAATTATTTAATTAGGTTAATTAGGACTTTATTTAGGTTGTTTTAAGTGAATTTATACAAAATTCCTAGATCAAGGGTTTACAATTCACAAGGGAACTGAATAGGACTTGATGATAAGCTAAAATGAATAATAAAATTGCAAAATTACAGTATTAAAGGGTTCATGAACTGCCTTTGTTTTATTTTGTACTGTTCTCTGAGATGCACTTAAAAGGTTATCAATATTTTTACATCAATAATAGACTATTTTCTGTCCTGTTTTGACTCCCTTCATCAGAACACTCTGTGACTTGTAAGCTCCCGCTGCTATGATTTGCTAATGTTTGTGTAAGTGTGACAGCCTACATCCTTCACAGATGGATGATTTAGGTTAAAAACTTATAAATATTCAGTACATATGAAAAAAATAAAACAATAGTGATCACATAATGATAATACTATACGATAATGTAGTTACTCAAAAATTCAAGTATATTGTTGGGTGTCTGTGTAGACATTTGCCTTTGCATTTGCCCGTTCTTGTCATTTACATACTGTGTGTGTCAATTGATGTGTGGGGCTAAACAGGCCATGATGTAAAAGGACCATCTTCTGTGGAGGTGGTGTTTTACATCATAAAGTGACACATTCCACAACCTGGCGTTTTGGCAGAAAAATTGCATTTCACCTTTGCTCTTATTCTAAAATAATTTGCAATTTGTTTCGAACACAGCTTCCATCTTAAAGTGCAGGCCTTCTGGACTTCTGGATCTAAAGCTGACATTGCACTGGATGACATTTCATTAAGTGCAGCATGTTTTGAAACAGGTAACTTTTCTGCCTCACACATGCACACATAAGTTTGCACAAAAAACACTCAACGTTCTGGCAGAATAATGCTTCATTTGTTCATCCCTGGTGCTAGAGTTGACCGACCCTGCCACATACTCAAGATTGCATCCAAGCACTCAATGATAGGGCGTTTTCAAAAATGTTTGTATTTAATAAGACAGACAGAGAATTTAAGATGGGATGCACACACATGTCTAACCGCTGTCTCCAGTTAGCGGGAGATGGTTCTCCTCACGAGGTTGATGTATATTCTGCTTGATTAGTTTTGAAGGACCTCCTATCTCGCAATGTCATAAAAATGCCAACAATAGTCTTTCTGATTTTATAACAAGCATTTAAAGATCTTCAGAGTTTTTTTGCCATGACACGGTTGACCGCAGGAATTGACGAGCTCGTTAATTGACATTCAATTCTTGTGAAAGTCAAGATTTAGTATCCTCGTTAACTTCGTTTACCAGAATCTGTGATTTTGGGAAATTCCTGAGCCATCTGTTCACTAAACATCATATTTAGCATTCTGTTTAGTCCTCATCTTGTTGTCATATTATCTTTGTAACAATCTGTGATAACACCTTTAAATCTTATCCGATAAAGTGTAGTATTTCAAGCATGTTAAAAAAAGATCAGTTTAGCCCAGTAGGTATGCCTTAATGGCCCAGGCAGGTTTATCCTGGTTTTCTGATTGGTAGGCTAGCTACTGTAGTAACATCAGTGTCCTTGTGGAAAAAGTACAAATAAATCAAAATGAAAAATAAAACTACACAAGGGTTGTTTGAAGTGTTATACTTTCATTTTTGTTCCTTGTTCTCTTTTCACATCTGGTCTGTTAGACCTAAATGAATTGCTTCTTGGACAAGGACTACTGCATGATTTAGACTCCTTCAGCCCTCTCCCAGAACCCTCAGCATCAGGTAGTGTTCCTATCCTGTGCATTACACAAATACACTACTGTATTCTCATATGTTCTCCAAAAACACAATAATATTGTGAAATATTATTACGATTTTAAAACCAAAGGCAAAAACAATTGCAAAATCAAATGGTTGTACAAATGTTACAAAAATAAAACCAGGGTCTATTGTTTTCAGAGGCTTCCCTAATGACGTGGTGGTTTACCTCCTGTGGAGCAAGTGGACCTCTAGGCCCGACTCAAGCCCAGTGTGACAGCGCCTACCGCAACAGCAACGTCAGTGTGGTGGTGGGGAAGGACAGCCATCTCAGAGGGGTTCAGATGTGGAGGGTTCCAGCTACCAATATCTACAAGTGAGTTCAGAAGCTTGAATTGATTCTGGTTTTGTTCTTGGATTCAATACAGGTACTGTTAAGGCTCCTCATGGACTTTGTGGAGAAGTTATTTGATAAAAGAAGTCTCATTTGTTAAATGTGACCTATTATGAAAACCCACAGATCATTTACAGTATTAAAATTCTACAGTATGAATCTCTGTAGATATTTTTGATTCTTAATTTTCTATTTTTGTTAAAACATGTTAGACATTCTTATTCTGTGCATTTTAGCACTTTTTATTTTGACCATCAGAAGTGTGCTATCACTTTAATTGAGTGTGAGTAGGGCAGCCGAAATAGACTCGGCAACCCAAACCTTCATTCACTGCTGCTCACTCGACTTGGTTCCTTCAAAAATGTGAATTCTGTCATTAATTACTCACCCTCAAGTCCACAGCCATGGCCATGTCACCCTGCAGCCCAAGACTGGTCACCCACTGAAGCTAAGCAGGGTTGAGCCTGGTCAGTACCTGGATGGGAGACCACCTAGGAATGATTGTAATTTATAAAAGCTTTATTCATTCATTCATTCAAGTTGTCCCAAACCTTTAAGACCTATGTTCATCTTCAGAAAACATATTAAGATATTTATAATCGCCCTGGTGCCGTTTTGGAGAGTATCGCATACGTAAACACCATTTTCTATGTATGTGTGCTGATACATTTTTTACACTTTACAAAATCAGAGATTCTCCCCTCATGTCAATAACAGGTGTTAACAGTTCTTTACTGTCTTCCTGTCTCTCTCTCTCTTTTCCTCTCATTCACAAGGGCAGCGAGAGGCATGACTCACTGGCTGTAGGCACAGATAAATCTCTTCCTGTACTCTACTTAATCTGGCCCCTGTGTAGTCAAGCCTTTGAACTGATTTACAGTGATTATAGGGGCTAGTCATGGGAGCTCATTAAAAACTACTCCAAAACTGTCTGTGAAAGAAGGGCATGCAGGAGAGGAGATGCAGGAGACAGGAAAACATGCCAGATAACTATCAGATGAACTTAGGCTTAACGCTATGGTGTGATATTATTGCATTCAGGGTGCCAGACTGAAATATAGAGATCAGACCCAGGCTATGCCTCATTCGTAAACTGAATTTTTTTATATTGTATCATTTTGTTTTGGTGCCCTGAGCACTGACTGGCTTTAATAACAAAAAAATATATATGGACCTTGAGATAGGACGTTTTTTCATTAAAGTCTTTCCTTTTACATTTTAGGATTAACAAATGATAATATACTAAAATGATAATATAATCACAGCTCACTTATTGCTTAATAGATTAATATGTTAATGTCATACTAACAGTATATATTAATATAAGGCTTATTAAATTTTGTGATGCCAAGGTCCCTCGTGTGTGATGATCATGTCTTTTATTATATGTCTGCTAATATATGGGCCATTCTACAAAAGTTTTAAACGTCTTGAAAAAAAATATTTTTCCAAAAATTGTGTATGAAAATTGTATAACATCCAAGGTATGCATTTCTAGTAATTGTGCAGATAATTGTCATATGTTATTTTCAGAAGGTTTTGGAATATTTGTCCTCTCCACAAATGTGTCACTACTGAAACAGTAGTACTTTTTGTCCAGAAAAAATAATAGGTATTTTAAAAATGAATAAAGCAAGCAATCTGGAAGTTGTTTATTTTGGTTCATGCAAATGAACTGGTGGTTCAGTAAAATGTATGTCAATACAACATCTATCTATCTTGCCACGGGTGAAAAATCACAGGACAAGGAGAGCTCAAAATAAATACCCCGGAGGGTGGATTTATTTACAAAGTTGGTGAACAAAAGTGTTGAGGTGGGTGTGCATGCTCTCTTCCTCATGCTGCAGTGGGTCCGTGAAGTGCTCCTGTGGGTCTGATCAGTCCTCAGCTGCTCTCTGGGAAGGTAAGGAGAGAACAAGTTAACGCTCTGTCTCATGGAGAAGTTTCTTAGTCTTTGGTAGCGCTCACGCTGCTTACTGTACTGTATGTAGCTGCTGCCTGCCGG
Source organism: Enteromius radiatus (assembly GCA_032357445.1). Taxonomy (NCBI): domain Eukaryota; kingdom Metazoa; phylum Chordata; class Actinopteri; order Cypriniformes; family Cyprinidae; genus Enteromius; species Enteromius radiatus. The sequence continues at coordinate 11,231,932 of JAUCMS010000031.1, read as the reverse complement.
GCTGCAGCCTGGGCCGATCAGCCGGAGTTGAGGACATGCAGGTGTGTGTCCTTTGTTTCCAGGGCGACGCTGGTGACTCCTTGGGACACTTATTACTATATGCATATGTTACTTATCCATTTTTGAAGCTCAAATTATTTTCTCTCTTCATAGGTATTAATACTTTGGGATAGCAGGTGTGACGTATGTTTGTTAATTCAGTGCTTTGGGAATACTAAGGGAACATCCTCATTTCCAGGATTTCAGCTTACGGAGCCGCAGGAGGCAAAGGAGCAAAAAACCATAACAAGCGGTCACACGGTGTCATCATCTCAGCTATCTTCCCACTGGAGAAAGGTGACACACTCTACATCCTAATTGGTCATCAAGGAGAAGATGCCTGTCCAGGAGTGAGTGAAGCAGAAAATCTGACTTGGCCATTGGGTTGCCATGATATTCGCAATTTATTCATGTATACCTCCTTGTTTACATCTCTATGTTTTCTTCGAATATTAACAGAGGAACCTCCAGACCCATAAAATCTGTCTTGGGGAGTCTTCTGTCATAGAAGATGGCTTCGACAGCGATGGTTCTGCCTTAAAGTGGGCAGGGGGCGGAGGTGGTGGTGGAGGCGCCACATACATTTATCGGGTAAGATCTTTCTTTTCTTCCCATTTTCTTGTCTCAACTCATAAAAACATCCATCACAGCCTTGTGAGACTTCTTAAGGGAAACCATGTGGACGGCCGTCGTTGCCTGATAATGCCTGTCTAGACAAGCATTTTTGAGACATCCTGAAATAATTTGGGGTCGTCTGAATTGGAATACAGATGGAAGTGAAGGCTTGTCTGGAATCATAGAAGACTTTCTTTTTTACTTGAGTGAAAGTAAGTCTTATGTTGTTTTTGGGATGCCCGGGGGCAGATGGAGAACGGGGAACCAGTGCCTTTGCTAATTGCAGCAGGAGGAGGAGGAAAGGCCTACCTGGAGGACCATGAGAGCAGCCTGGACCAGATTTTCTTGGAACAATATGAGAATGATACCTCTGTCCCTGGTGGCAATGGCAAATCTGGAGCAGCAGGTACTCTTCCAATGACAAAAACATAAATTATATTGTTTTTTAATTAAATATTATATTATGGCACAAATTTTATTCAGTTGATTAGTTCAACAGTGATCAGATTTCTTTTAATGAACGCTTAAAAACAGTGTTAGCTACATTACAAGCTAAAAATGTTTATCACTTCATTAAGCCACTTAAAGGAGCAATATCTTTTTAAAGGGGTCATATTTTGCGATTTCATGTTTCCTTTCTCTTTCAAGTTTAGTCTCAAAGAGATATCTTTTTCTAAAAATTAAGCCTCAACCCCACCTTCCTAAAATGTCTCATTCAAACACGTCCCCATGAATCTACATAACTACTGTATGTTAGAAGATTTGCATAACACCGCCCACATGTTTATTTAAAGCAGTGGTTCTCAATTCCAGTCCTCGCGCCCCCCTGCTCTGCATATTTTCCATGTCTCTCTTTGTTAACGCACCTG
>JAUCMS010000031.1:11197879-11222616 GCA_032357445.1 Enteromius radiatus | reverse complement strand
TAAGTTCCCTAAGAAGAGCCAACCTTCAATTTTGAAAATTCCCAGTTTATTCCCATAAATTCCCATTAATTCCCGTTAATTCCCATGGAAAGTTTCCATCTTTGAAAATTCCGGGAATTTTGCAACCCTACTTTCAATTAAAAAGAGGTTGAAATTGAAGGAACAAAATAGTAATTGATGCATGGTTTAGTAAATCATGTGCACAATTTATTATTTTTTTCCTACATGTCATGTGTGTGGCTACATACAACACAGATCATTCTGATGTTTTAAAGTTATTATTTTACTATAATATGCAGTTTTTTTTACATTTATTTATAAAAAAATATTGCTAATTTATATAAAACATTAAAATACTGTCAAATAATCTTGGTTAATGCGCGACATTAACCTAGACTAATACATTATATAAAAGGTTTTTTATTTATAGTTCTTTCTTGATACCTAATGCTTTAACTAATTTTAACAAGGTTAAAATGGTTGGTGTCCGGATGATTGCTACTTCAATTCCTGCTATAAGTAAACTCTGAGTCATTACAGGCCAACACAGAATCTACATGCACAGAATTTCATGTTGAATTCTGCAGAATTTCATTTGAAAATTGTAGCAGTCTTTCATTATGGCTAATTTGTAATGCTCTCAGCTCAACCCATTTGATCATATTTGCATTCATTCTGCAAAATTTCACAAATTACCTTCAGAATTAATGAAAATATAACCCCAGGTTACGCTGGTCCTGTTATTGGTTAAAATAATGATCTGGGTTTAATACAAGTCGAGCTCTGTTGACAGAACATGTGGCGTGCTTTTGAATAACAACAGAAAATTATGTTGACTTGTACTTGGAAGTCTGGAAGTCTGCAATATGTAATGCATTCAACCCTTTAATATTTTGTGATGACAATACTGAAAATGAATTCCACATTTAAACATGTGAGTAATAACGCTGTCTTGCATTTTTAACTATAGGGCGTTGGGACACGGTGCCTTTGGGGAAGTGTATGAAGGACAAGTTTTGGGTATGAATGGAGAAAACACAGCCATGCAGGTCGCAATAAAGGTGAGTGTTCCCAGATCTGCCTTTCCCCTTTGAAAGTTGTTTCTGGCTTATCTTAATTGATCCTGTGTTTTATCTTTTTCCATCCTTCTGACAGACTCTTCCAGAAATCTGTTCTGAGCAGGATGAGATGGATTTCCTAATGGAGGCTCTGATTATGAGGTATGCTTGGCTGTAACATACACTCACATGTGTGCGACAGACAGAAAAAAAAAAAAATATTGTCATTCTAATCCTCTGCTCTCAGTCAACTAACTGTAGGCTATGAAATCTGTTCTTTTCTTTTAAACATTTGTTGCGATTAGCGGGTTCACATCTGTTGTTTGTTTTTGAAGGTATGACGTTCTTTTTAGTCAAGCATCCAGCATTTGCATGAGCTAGATCAGTGATATTCAGATCTGACTTTGCTAAACTGATCAATGCAGAAATTTTTAAGTAGTAGAGATGCACCAATACCACTTTTTTCAGTACGTGTCAGCCGATATCGATACTTTTATTTTTGGTACTTGCCGATACCAAGTACTGATACCAATACCAATATTTTCATTGCATTTGTACATTTTTATTTTTATATATATTAATTTATTTTTATCCATTCATCCATCTATCTGTCTGTCTGTCTGTCTTTTTTTGTATTTTTGGTTTGACTGTATATTCTTCGGTTATTTTCACATTTTCATATTTTACATGTTTTTGTTACTTTCACTGTCCTTGTGGGGGTTTTTTCTCTATGGTACATCAACTTATCCATTGCATAGGCATATGCATATGCGTTTTGCTGCAATAATGCAGGGAACCACTCGTTATAAATAACTGTGCTCTTTTCAGAAATAGAAGCAAGAAAAATGCGCAACGCGTACACGTATTTGTACTGATGAAGAATGAGGGGGACAAGTACAGAACAGTCTTGTGCATTTCACATAGACTGCTGGATTAACTTTATGCTTAAGGTTGGAAATAAATGTTAATAGCGAATGGCCATGTAAATTTACAATTTAGTTTTAATCCAAATGATGCGTGCTAAGTGAGAAGTGCGCTCTCTCTCTATATATATCTCTCCAGTTAAGTAACTTTTGCGTTGGTTTACTCACTTGTTTTTGACATATCCGACTGAACTACAAACTTTCCAGTGATGTCTGTGAGGAAGGGATATTCAGTCGATGAGCTCGTGCCTCTGCGCTGCCACACTCAATCCACTCAGAGTACTTTGCTTATCAGCTCGCACACATCCGCTATACAGGCATTAATACTGAATGTTTAACATTATTCACTGTGTCTGCTTCATAGACATGCTTAATCTCTAGCACCTATAATATTCTGCTGCCTGACGTTCTGTTGTCAGCATTTCTTTGTTTGAATATGTCTGTGAGGTACCGACATTCCATATCCTTTAATTTCAAGATGCTTTATTATAATAATAATAATAATAATAATAGTCTATAATGTGCATAGTATTATTAAAGAACCAAGATGAACAAAATAACCTAAACTTTTTACATTATAATAACTGGAACACAGTCAAATATTCTTTTGAACTGATCTAATCACTCAGTGGTGTTGTGTGAGAGTCGAGTTGATTTGGGTTTATTCCTTCACTCTTTTGTATGTGCAGTAAGTTCAGCCATCAGAACATTGTGCGCTGTATTGGCGTCAGTCTGCAGATCCTGCCTCGCTTCATACTGCTGGAGCTCATGACGGGAGGAGACATGAAGACTTTCCTCAGACTAAACCGGCCCAGAACTGTGAGTTCTTGTGTGTGCAGACGTCATACGACTCTGTTTCTCAGTTGGCCAACATATGTGGAGCATACTTTTGCGGTAGAAAACAAAATAATGATGAATAATAAATTCTGTTTATTGTGAAGAGAGTTAAGATAAGCACACATTCAATACAAAACAATTCACAAAGAAAACTTTAGAACGTACAATCTTGTCTTTCCACAGAATCAGCCGTTTTCTCTAAGTATGCTGGAGCTTTTGCATATGGCTAGAGATATCGCACTTGGCTGTCGTTATCTAGAAGAGAACCATTTCATCCACAGGTGATTTTCTCAAAGCCAACCCTGACTGAATTTTTCCCTAAAATAGCCTTATTTGTCTTGATAAGTGGAAACTTATCTCTTCTGTGAATATATAGATGTCACTAACTCGCTCTTGACCTTGGTGTCTTGCACAAGTCAAGTGTGTGTGATTTGTGTTTCAGAGACATCGCAGCACGAAACTGCCTTTTGACCTGTCCTGGTCCAGAGAGAGTGGCTAAAATTGGAGATTTTGGGATGGCTCGAGATATTTACAGGTGCTTTAATCAGACTTCTCATCTTACGTCCTTTTTTTTGGTTAATACCTGTTAAGTATAATAATTAGGCATTGATTAAGGCATTTATAGTTTTGATAAAGAAATGCTTTGCATTGCAGGGCGAGTTACTATAGGAAGGGTGGCCGTGCCATGTTGCCGGTGAAGTGGATGCCACCTGAAGCCTTTCTAGAAGGCATTTTTACATGCAAGACTGACACCTGGTAATAAATTCTGCGTTACTAAATTATCCTCTTTTGTTAGCAATGTCAGGTTGTAAAGATTAGTGATTACTGCTGCAATTTGTCTCCATCTGCAGGTCTTTCGGGGTACTTCTGTGGGAGATTTTCTCTCTTGGATACATGCCTTATCCCTGCAAGACCAATCAGGAAGTTCTGGAGTTCGTGACAGGTGGAGGTCGTATGGACCCTCCTAAGAGCTGCCCAGGCCCTGTGTAAGTAACATTAACAGCTTTGAGAATAGATCTTGGGCATGACTAGAGCTTAAATAAATGTAAATGTAAAACGTAGTGCTATGAGCTATAAAACATCTGTAAAATGTTACATTTTGTTCTGTTTTAGTTATCGGATCATGACACAGTGTTGGCAACACTGTCCAGAACACAGACCAAACTTCTCCACTATTTTAGAGAGGATCAACTACTGTACACAGGTATAACAGAGGCAGAATTGAACAGGTTTGGATTTCAGTATATTAGGTTGTATGTTCATACTTTTTTCTGTCAAGGTCCATCCTTCATAAAAATACATTAGTTTTTATTGTTATTTTATCTATGCTGTTTAAATTTTGTCATGTTTTTGCTTATTGTTATACTTTTTTTAAAAAAGCATATGTATTTCCATTTGAAATACAAAAATTGCAGATTTTTAAGTATTTTTAATAGTTGTAGTTATCTGTAATGTAAAAGAAATCTGCTTATATACCTCAGTAGCAAGGAGAAAATAAAAAACGTATTTTTCATCACAAAACTTCAAAAAAATTTTAATCTTAAAGCCTTAATATATCAGTAGAATAAAATGATCACAACTATTATATTAGAAATAATGAAAACCCCTCCCTTACATCACTTGTGTTGACACTTTTTTGTCACCTTTCTCTGCATTTCCTCACTCTTCGTCATGCATTCTACGATCTGTCAGGACCCTGATGTCATCAACACCCCTCTTCCAGTGGAGTATGGTCCAGCGGTTGAAGAAGAAGGCGGTACTGTGATCCGTCCTGAAGGATCGGGCAGCATGACCCCTCTTCTTGTAGCTCACTCTATGTCGCAGGATCCTTCCCCTCATCCAGGCATCACCGGTGCAGCCCCACAAGCCCTCAAACCTACGAAGCTACAGAGACCAGTCCATCTTGCACAGGAAGTAGGCACGTACCGAGAAACATTGGAGGCTTGTTGGGCTGAGCCGGGTCCTGCTCCTGGAGCCTGTCCAGGACAATGGCTTCAAGTCCCAGAGCACCATCCGTGCTCCAGGAGCAGTTCATCGTCAGGCAGTCAGAAGCTAAAGAACAAGACAAAAAACCTTTGGAACCCGACCTACGGTTCCTGGGTCCTGGAGAGCTTCGGACGAGGGAAGACAGCATTGTGTCACACCCAGTCCATGCCTCTATCTTGCAACCCCACATCCATGTCTGTCCCGTCCACTACCTCAGAGCGCATTGAGCCTGGTGTAGAAGTTAACGCAAATGTCTCCACGTCCCCACCTCCGTCTGCTGCATCCTCGCAGACCACATTCAGTCCAATGGGGACTTCCTCTCGGAAGGGTCCAGCAGGGGCTACGGGCGGCTCTCTTGCTGCGGTTATGGACTTGGCAAAACTCCAAAGCTTCCCATGTGGCAACGTAAACTATGCGTATGACGAGCAGAGCTACGAGACTGAGAGTTTGCCTGTAGTTGTGTACAAATCTGTGGAGCCCAGCACCAGCTCTTCGGCTACGCCTCAACTGGCTGCCCTCGGCCTTTCCACCACATTTACCCACAAACCACTAGTGAAGCGGCATGCTAGCTACGGACATGAAGACGTAAGGAGATATACCCAGTCTGAGAAGCCCACAAGGGACAGGGATTCTGGCTTTTCCTTGTCTGAAGACCTCAGTGTCACCCCCGTGTAGCATTGAAGAACGATCCAACTGAGCAAATGCCTCATTTTTTGGGGTGTTATTTTGTTTTTGGCACAAAGGTATTTTACTGCAATAATTGCAGTGGATTAACTAGAGTCAGAAAGACAGGTTAAGGCTGGAATATGCGTCATGACTTCTGAATACACTTAAAGGGATAGTTTAGCAAAAAATTATAATTCTGTCATAAATTACCCTCATGTCGTTCCAAAACCGCAATACCTTTGTTCATCTTCTGAATACAAATTAAGATATTTCTGATGAAATCCAAGAACTTTCTGACTCTCCATAGAGAAAAACAGCTGAAATATTCCAAGGCCCAGAAACGTAGTAAGGACGAAATAGTCCATGTGACAACAGTGGTTCATCTGTAATTTTATAAAGCTGTCACACTTTTTGTACAAAAAGGAAACAAAAATAACGATTTTATTCAACAATTCTCCTCTTTATCCTGACCTTTGCTATTATAACATATACTATATTATATTATAGAGTGCCATGTTGCATTGCTGTCTATGCAGGGTCAAAAAGCTCTTGGATTTTGTCACCTCGTACGAGTACGTACGAATTGGTCGTGAGACTGCATTGGATAGACCTGTTACGAAATATACTTTGGCAAATCACCCTTGCGTGAAATTCCTGATTGAGTGGATTCATATTCAAATTAACTGGCCTTCTCCAGCTAAAAATTTTGCAGAATAACTACAGGACAGTATGAACTCACCCTGAAGATCACAAGTCATTCCAAAAACAACAAGGTCATGCAGAAACATGCGCCTCGTTGATGGAGATGCATGAGAAATAAAAACAACGTGTTCTAAAATATCAAACATGTATGATATGCTCCGAACGGAATGGAATCGTGGTCTGAAGCTAAAAAAATCAGTCTGTATCCATTTTACACTACGCAAATTTCTGCAAAATCTGTGACTGCCAAAATCGGAGTTTCTGTAATTTGTGTCATCCTTGTCCAGATGGCAAATCGCGGCAAAGATCTAAGAAAAAGTTGTGTAGTGTATTCCAGCCTTTAACTACTGCCAGTTGGAATCTATGTGCGACTGACCACATTATTTCTGTGCGTAACCAAAGACATGAGGAGTCGTAGCTAATTTGCCATTAAGGCTCCTGTAAATGGCTGATGGTTTCTATGGAAACTTCCACTTGGCTAATAGCAGCCCTTTTACACTGGATTCTCATCTACTGTCAACACTGTGAAAACACATGATGTTCACTTTAAGGACCACGTGAAATGAGAAGTCCTTTTCTACTGATTATTAGTCATAATTAGCAATGAATATATACAGTATGTAGGTTTAGATGTGCTTTACAATTTTGCCGTTGGGTTTTAAGTGTATAGGACAAGAAGATCGAAAGCATGTTCAGATCCCACACAAAAGGAAAATTATACTCTAGCCACATACTGATCAGTCACAAAATCTAGTAATTGTAAAGTAATTGTCTTTTTTAAAGTTATTTATGTGACTTGATGAACACAAAAAGTTTGTCAGGGGCAGTTCACCAAACAATGAAAAACTGTCATTATTTACTGACCCTCGAGTTGTTCCAAATTTTTTTCAATCATTTTCAAAGTGTTTTTTGTCCATTTATTGAAAGTCAATATGTTGTTTTGGACTGCCTTAGTAGTTTTTTCCTCATTGGAAAGTGAATCTTTTGATAATCACCAATTTCCACCTAATATTTACCCATAAGAGCAGGGATGGCCCTTTATCAATTAAATGGGTCTGGCTTTCGGTGTCATTCAGTTTCAGCTATTTTTATCTGTACAAAACAGCTAGTTTTGCTTCTTGATATTGCAAACCAGTGTGTCTTACCATACTACTTTAATGTATTATCTTAATTATGAACGCACTGATTTGTAGTGAAAAGCATTAGCATTAACTATACTTTATTATTCTCTGCGGCACATTCACAGCATGGCGTACTTCCACATTGTAAAATAAGGGTAGAAAGTTACTTAACTTATGATAAGTAAATATGACGAGGTACATTGAAGTATCTTTTTTTTGTGTTCTGCAAGAGAAAGGAATGACATAGAGATGAATAAATAATGAATTTTTTTTTTGTTTTGGGGGGTAAACTGTCCCTTTAAGGCTTAATACTATCACCAGTAACTCAGAGGTACATTAAAAAGGTGGCAGTTTGTTGCAAAGTATTAGTTATAAGGAAATGCTGACAGAAAGCACCTTTAATCTCAGATCAGGTGGACTCTACAGGGTGTTTTAAGTAGAAATTAGCATTAAGGACCATTTGTTTTGACTAGATTTAGTGTTTTGTCCTTTTGTTTTGTCTGCTGTTGGTTTTTTTTTGAAAAAGCAACACATTTACAAACAGTATGTTGCTTGTTCTCTGAGGGGGCCTTTTGTGTGTGAAACGTTGAGATGGCTTCACAAAGGTGTTGCACTGAATGTGTTAGGAGTAAACGAGGCATGTGACACGGGGGGCAGGGATTGTATTGATTTACATGTCAATGCACTCCTCTAGGGAGCTGTCAGAAGACAATTATTTTTGCTGTCTATTTTTTTTAGTACCTTTCCCTCAAAAATAAATAAGTGCATTTTATCTTTAGCTAACCTCTGTGAACTGTGGCCATGTAAATCACCTGCAGGCAAACACAATCACAAACCGCATAACACCTTAGTGTGGCGATACGATGCATGAGATATTTGATTTCGAGGCTATTCTTAGTTATTACTAATTATTCTCAAGTATTGTATTACATATTGTAGTTATTAGGTAAATAATGTTTTTTTTTATGTGACAGTATTTATTTGTGTGTGCATTTGTTAGTCAGGGACTGCTGAGAAAAGCCTTATGCAAATTTAGAGACAGGTGAGACTGAAGTGTATTAGCACAATCTTAAATGTATTTTTGTCTTGTTTAACCATGTTTAATTTTTTTTTACTCTTTTAAAGAAATTTTTGTTTTTTGTAGGATACTGAATAGAAGGGTAGAAATAGTTTTACTTTATCTAGGAAAATGAGTGCTGTATTCTTGGATTAATATTCCTTTCACACTGAACTAACCCTTATGATATGTAGCTGTGATAATTAATCTCAGTTTTATTGGTGTTTGTTTTATTATTATTATTGTTAAGGTTATCACTGCCAATGTTCTGCATGTGTCTTGCTTTTTATGGAAGACTTTGCAGGGGTTCGTTTCTGACCAGCCAGACTAGAGATGAACCATCATATAAAGTGAATTTTAACGTACTTGTACTACCTGTATTTTTTATGTTAAAAGATGGACATTGCTGCGTAATAGCAAACATTAAATAAATCGTTTTTGACTACAATCCTGATATGAAAGACTAAAATGAATTTCAGAAATACAGATTCTTTTTTTTTAGCAGATGTTTTATTTCTCATAAACATACTGCACAGGGAACACTGTAACAAAACACACCTGCCCCCCCCCCCCCCCCAAATAAAATAGTGTCACAAAGTTAAGTTTGTCTGATAATGAAACACTTTCAATGGTGTGCAGGTATAGAAAATTACAACCCATGTTCTTAAACCATAAAACCAATACAATATATTCATAAAATCATATGTAGAATTAATAAGACTACCCTTGATTGATAACTGCAGTCCAAGCGATTAATATCATCCTGTTATACTATAAATGCACTAGTGTTGTGCATCATTCACATTGCATCGCTGTATATTTGTTCTATATAACACACTTCAACGCATGTGCTGCATCTACTATACACTCTAGTTTGATGGTACATTTAGAAACAGTCAGTTGTGCAATGTCACTTTGACCTTTCACAAGACCAGCCCTACTTAGATACTGTTGCTATGTCCGACCTGGCATGCTGTTTTCACGCAGTGAAAAATTGGCTACATCGCGGAGCAAAGAGGAAACATGTTGGCAGACATGACAGAGCAAGTTACTTTAGGTTTGAAACAGTCTCAGCTTTTAAACGTCAATTTAAAGAGATTCAAACTATAAGTATTGTTTTGTGGCTCTTTATTGTGTCATGACAAGCAGTGTTGGGGAAAGTTACTTTTAAAAAAGTAATGCATTCCAATTTTGCGTTACTTTTTAATATAAGATGTTCTATTTATAGCAAATGTAAAAGCCCTATCACATCAAAATGTGCACTGAATAAACCTCAGGCTGAAGAAAAAGTAAATTCATGTCTATACATTAAAAAACAATGAAGCATAGCTGTTAGTTTATCTAAAGTCATTTTTGCTTCTACAGTTGAACTGGATCATCAAAGGTCAGCAAAAAAGACATTGATTAATAAAATGGAATGAAATACATTTGTGTTATTTAACATATTTAATTATTGCAGGTTTGAATTGTTTTAATTCATTTTGATGAACTTCTCCCAACAAGGGGTCAGGAGGCTTGTCAGTCAATAAATGGGAAAACATTCAAATTAAAAAGTAATGCATTACTTTACTAGTTACTTGGAAAAAGTAACCTCCCTTACCCCCAACACTGATGACAAGTTATCGTCTTGTCATATTGACTAGTTAATGCGCAAAATAAACATAAATGAACATCAGAAGGCATTTTATTTAAACTGCGGAAAGACGTCAATATACACAGTTTTTCAAGTTTTAGTCCACCAACATGAATCCTCTGGTGAACTGAGCGGATTCGGCGATATGATTGGTCAGACCACCTGTCAATAAAGCTCCCTGTGAAGGGTCAGTTGTTAGACTAGTGTTTGCTGGGTCTAGACGTGGAACAATGTTACATGCAACGTACCTTGATTCTGTGTTATATTAAGTGCGCAGAAAAAAAGATTGATTTTGATAGATTCCAGCACGCAAACCCAGCCAAAACATACAACAAGCTTGATTTAGTTTCTCATCGTCTTAAAATGTTTGATTGAAAAGTCTATGCTTAAGTGCTTGAAATTAATTTTGTATGTAGGCAAATAAAAATCGCACCCTTTCTTTACCGACTAAATTTAGTTTGGGGAAGAGTGACTGTATAGCAAGTTATCATTTTTAAACCATGATCATGGTGAAATGCTTTTACAGCTTAATACTGTAAAGTAATTGACTTTGTCACTGGTAGCGTCCCTATAATGCACTGCAGAAGGTTTAGAAGTGTCTATCAGCCATTGCCGTCACTTGGACAGACAGAAGTTTGCAGTAAGAAAAGGTCACTCCCTGGCCAATGAGGAAAGAGTTTGCAGCAGGTTTTCCAGGCCCCATAAGTATCCGTCTTCTCGGTTGCCCTCCTCCCAGGGTCTGTAGTGATCCAGGTTCTGTCCGTCTAGGAGAGGTGTGGTCTTACCAAAATCAATGAGCCAGACTTCAGCTCTCTCTGTGTGATCGTGAATGAAGAGAAGCGAACTCCCAATTACCTTAAAGATATGAAACATTTTTTTTGAGGTGAGCCATATCATATGAAAAGAGCAAAATAGCTTTTCGATTAAAAACATTACCATTCAAACATTTGGAGTCCATAAGATTTTTGAATGTTTATGAAATTCTTTTATGCTAAGCAAGGCATTTGTATAATTCAAAAATGTATTAAAAACAAGAAACATTTCTGATTATTATCATTGCTGAATCATTGTTCAATGGAACAGCATTTATTTGAAATACATATCTTTCATAACATTATAACTGTCTCACTTTTGATCATTTTAACTACAGCACAATACAGCATTAAAAATATGGAAAATAATAAATTAAATAAATATATATTCTTAGACATGTATTAGCTACATACAATTTTGGAAAATCATTTTTTAAATGTTATGCTAATCAGATATTAATTGTAAATATACTGCAGTACAATACAGAATTAATAAATATAGTAGAATATATAGTGTAGATACACTTAGACATTAGTATTAATTGAAAAATTGCACAACTAAGGTAAGACTCTTTATAAAAATGAAGAAATCTTCTATTTTACCTCATGTTTGTTGAAGAACTCAGAGGCCGTCAGTGCCTGTTTGATATCTTCAAGCCTTGTAATATAGGAGTTCTGTTAGGGAAGTGAAGGAGAGGAACACAACACTGATAATAAGTTAACTAGAATTTCCAGTTACACAAAAGCATCTTCTAGGTGCAGTTAATTTAACCCTTTTTTTCTTTATATCTTCTTTCGCTATATAGAATATACCCTTTAAATCGAATAGACCCTATACTGAACATAAACATGTCTGATGCTGTTTTAACTGCTTAATGGGAGAATCACAGAGTAAACAATATCTGGCCTTTTAAGATCAGACATATATATCCTGGATACTTCTTAAGGTGTTAATTAACCACAAAGAGAACATTGTTCTGTTGAAATGTAGGTGTGAATGCATTATATCACAGAACAGGTTGTTCAAGTTCTCAAGAACTCACGCACAATTATGTTTTTATTGCCTTCGACGAAATCCTTAAAGACTTGAATGACGTCTTCCTTTGACCGGGTCTTTTTGAAGTCTGTTTTGCAGGTTTCCCCTCTCTGAAATAAGAAAACAATGTATTGTATTGAATATAAAAGGAAAAAGAATAGTCAGATAAAGAGTTTTTTCTGACAAAAACAGCAGGTTGAGGATAACACAGTCATAGAAAAACATTTTAAAGTTTCAAAAAAAGGTACAAAAGCAGTCACTAGGGCTGTAGTTCTTAAAACGGTACACTTTTGTAGCTTTTAGGTACTAATATGTGCACTTTAGGTAGTAATATGTACCTTCAATGTACCAATTTTGCACCCTTGAAAACATTTCGCCTCAGTGACTGCAAAACATGTCAGTTAAAACATGAATTCTTGTACACTAAATTATCTTATCTTATTAAAAATTAACTGATTTTATATTTTAGTACACAAAAAAATAAAAATAAAAAATAAATTTCTATTTATTTTTTTATTTTTATAATTATAATAACATACAATAATAATAATAATTCATATTAATTGTATTTAATCATTTTATATGTTGTATTATTATTGGTTACTAATAATGTAAAATATAAATAATTAATATTAACAATTGTATACAAACACATATTTAATAGTTTATGAATACTATTAATTTATAACAGTAATAGTTTGTTAAATGCAAATGTATTTATATGAATCATTTCTGTTTTGCTATGTATTATTAGTTATTATTAATAACATTTTATAATAGTTATATTATTACTAGCTTTGTTAAATTGAATGATTGATTGATTTATTCATTTATATATAAATCTAACCTTGTTACAATTTTCCCTGCCTGGTTTTCAGCTGAACTCAAATTCTGCTAGCTGTGAATAGACAGGCTGTGATTTTTAGGCACTGTGGCTACCTTGATACCCTCAATGCGGAAGCCCAGAGTGTTAGTAGAGCTGAGACTTTCTCTCCACTGCATGTAGCGTGGTTTGGTAACAGCCCTCTGTTTCTTCTCCTCCGCTGTAGGAGCCTCGTTGTCCACCTCCAGCATCTTATTATACAAGTCTTCACGCAGCTTTGGCTTCACTCTTGCCCGCACCAACTCCTCCTCCAGATATGTCCTGAAAAAAATATAAGTAAGTTAGTAAGAAAGAAAGGACATGACAAAGTACATTTTTAAATAACCTACCAGAAAGGTCAATTAATCATGTCTGAAATGTTAATTCAGTCTTCAGCAGTTTTTATTTTTTGAATGTAAGCTTGAACTTTACTTGACTTCCTGTGTGAGAAGAGGAAGTCACCAAGGGACTCCTTGCACAAATTGTCTCTCAGCGTGTAAAAGGCTGCGTGAAATGCGTGTGAGAAGGAAGCCCTCAGGGACGCCCTGTGTCTGCCTCGCAAAGTGTGCATGTAAGTTTTGACTGCATGTGCACAGGAAGTGGTTATTATTGTTGTGCGAGGGCCTCTCTCTCTCCTTGCGAGCTCCACCCATCACCCTGACAGGATGCAGGCCAACAACCAGAACAGGTGTTTCAGCAGCCACATGCTGCCATGCACAATATATTAGCCTGACTTTAAAAAGGAAAGAATTACTCAGTACCAAAACAAGTAATGCTTTCCTTATTTAATAACAATCATTTTAATATATTAATACCAGTGTTGGGCACGTTACTTTAAAAAAATAATTAGTTATTATAGTTGCTAGTTACTTCTAACAAGTAGTAAGTAAGTTAGTAACTGAGTTACATCATTATAAATTAACTAATTACCAGGGATGGAATAATCTGGATGTCGTGATACTACGAATTCTACCACTAATAACAATATAAACCGCGCTAGGATTAATGAGCTGCTGGGTTCATGAATATTAATCATACTGTCTGCGTTCGCTCATTGGTGAGCGCCAGCCAATAAGATTGTCGTTAGCACATTAGCTCCGCCCATTACCAGAGAAATCCTCAGTTATTAAAAGCTGAAGAATTCCAAAGAAACTCTGTTATTTTAACATGAAATTATAACAAAGAATATAATTTACATGCAGCGCATTAAACTCGCTTTCACGCTAGAGTTTATGGTACATTAGAGATGAACTGAGCCCATAATAAATTATAGTAACATAGCATTGTTATTGTTTTATTGTTGTGATGGGGAAAACAGTCATTTGTTTGATTACTCGTAACCGTTACTAACTGATAATTACTATATTAAAAATAGCATTATATTAATATAATTGTTAGTATATATTGAAATATTTGCACTGCTCTTTCTATTTATTATAAATTCTATTATTTCTATTATTTAAAGCAGGGGTAGGCAAATTCAGTCCTGGAGGGCCGGTGTCCTGCAGAGTTTAGCTCCAACCCTAATCAAACACACCTGCCTGTAACTTCCTAGTGATCTTAAAGACATTGATTAGCTTCTTCAGGTGTGTTTGCTTTTAAGCATTAATATTAATAAAAATTAATTAATAAAAAGAAATAAATCAGCATGTTGGAACGAATTCTGAAAGATCATGTGACACTGGGAACTGAAGTAATGGCTGCTGAAAATTTAGCATTGCATCACAGGAATAAATTACATTTTAAAATATATTAAGATTGTAAACAGTCATTATTTCGAAAATTGAACAAAACAAAAAACAACCTTGATGATACTTAAAAATCTTACCATGCCTAAACTTAAAAAAAAATGTGTGTATCATTCATTTTATAAATTAATATGAATATATATGATTATAGTAGGTAAGTGATTTGCATAATTAATTTGTCTTGCATTGGGTGGTTCTGTGACTATTCTTTTCAAATGTAATGATCATAAAACATACAAAGCTCTAAATGTCATTTTTCCACATGCATCCTCTGTATCACTTTATAACATTTATAACTGTATAACATTATAATATACAAAAACATCATAAAATGTAATATAAATACAAAAAAAGACAAAGAAAATCAATTATCCGAGCATGTGTCCATGCATAGTAGCACCCATTACTCTACCTCACTCCCATCTTGCAGTCCATGACATTGGGCAAATCGAACTTGGCCAAAAGGTCTTTCATTTTGAGAAAGAGCTCTCCGTCTCTCTCGACCACACCATAGTAGCTGGGCACGAAGGAATGTAAAGCATCCTCTTTCAGCCTCTCGAAACACAGCTTCTCATTCTCTGAGAACTTCTTCAGTATGGAGCCCTCATCCCCTGCTTTAAAGCTGCCTGGGCAGAAACACAAACACAGACAAAAGATGACTGGAGTCACTGGAGCACATATAATCAACACTGATCCGCAGTCAGCCAGATCTAGTCAGGAGGTGTGCCTTAATCATCTGTTACTGAATATGAATATTGCATGATGACTGTGCACACATACATAGTGTTCAAAAGGGTAAATAACTAATGTTTGATTTCTGAAAAATATGTTTATAAGTACACTGTTATGGTTTTTGTCTTGCAAATATGCATGACGCAGTGCCATCACATAACACTACTCATAACCACTTCCCTAAAATGGTATCAAATGATTGCACTTCCCCATGTATTGAAAAAAAAATAGTGCTGTTTACAATAAAACAGTCAGAAGACATAAGCTAAAATCAGTGGCGTTAATGCCAAGAGACGATTACTGACAGTACGGAAATAATGTCCAAAAATAAGTTAAAAGCTATAAATAAAAGCATAGCTACATATAGTGTTTTGCACTATTTTTAATTTGCACCCAAAATAACCACTACGGAACAAAATTCATATTCAAGTCTGATCTGGTTTTAATAACTGCTTTCTAAAATAATAAACTAAAATAACAGCATAAAACATATACATTTCTGACTTGAAGTTGATTATTGAATAATTAAACAAAAATATTAATTAAATAGTAATATTAAATTAATGTTTGCTTTTTTTATAGTCCCATATGCATTTACCCCGGAAACAGCAAACTGTGTGAATATGGAACTGAAACGTAAATTTACATTGGACTCAAATGTGCAGCTTTTTAGGGGGAGGGTTTACCTTTATGGCCTGCTAACTGAACCCAGGACAGTCGTCTTCGCTGTGATGTCAGTAAAGGGCAGTTGACAATAGTCTTCAGCTTCCACCAGGCGTTGCTTTGCTGGAACACATTAAAACATAATCATCCATGAGTATGAAATGAGCGAGCTCAATTTCAAATACTCAGCTGTAAATATAAACTCAACCCTTGACCTCCTGACAATAAGTCTGAGATAAAAGAAGTGTGCCCAGTCACAGAAACCAACTGACAGTGTTTTTTCAACACTGCACAATGTTCCTTAAGTGTGTGAGACTGAGTCATACACACATGGTCTCCGTTGGAGCTGTGAAGCGCTGTAATCTAGCACTTCAGCCCATAACATAAACGTCTGGTTTACTGCCCATTTCAAAGCAGCATTCTGAAGTGAGGTTTGCATGCTGTCTCTTTGCCTTTCACTTTGATAATGTGACATAACCACGACTGAGCCAGGTGAACCAGGAGATGCAATTGTATCCACTTCCAAATAAAGTCAATTCTGATTTAATTTTGATTTTATAGTCATGATGTAACAGAATAGCCACAAATCCTATCTTTCATATTGTGACGCAAATCGGATTAAAACAGATTAGTGCAAGAAAATATGCAGGGCAGGACTTGGCTCTATCTATCGCTTGTTGACTGGATGAAGGCAGATCTAAATATAACCATGTAGTCCTGATTGTAAAAGTTTGACATTTTGAATAAAACTTCAATGCATGGATGATTTGTTCACTATAGTATCAATAACAAAGAGCTGCTTGATTATATCAAACCCTCTTATTTCTATTTTAATATCATTTAAAATAAATACATTTATTCCTATGATGTAAAGCTGAAACGGTTGTGTTGCTTAATATTTTTTTAGATTCTTAGTCTAAAACATTAAAAGGAAGAAGTTCAGTTGATGCTGTTCTGAAGCTTTTGATTGGTTCTCTTCTTTAAATTCACAGCGCACCACATCTACAAATTACATCAATTGTCACTGAAAAGCTTTAGGCTAAAACCTGCCTGAGAGTCGCCACCATGGCGAGTTATAAAAATGTGTTCTGGTGCTGGGCTTCAAAATTAAATTATTAAAAAAATGATTAATTCAAATAAAGACGGATTTCAAAGGTCTGACAGGTAAGCTTAACTGCCGGCTTTAAATGTTTGAAAATGTTTAACAGTTGAAAACATTCATTAGAAATGTAGAAAAGCAATAAAATGCAATGAGTTACACGACTTTAATAACACAATTGAAGTACTTGTTACATTTTATATAGGACTTGTAATCTAAACACCTATTACTGAAATTTTGTTACTTAATAAAAATGTTTATGTTTTTAACAACAGTAAGGTCTATAAATATAAAAGTGCACTTTGTGTGTTGCTCTAGTTAATGGTTTTAGCCCTTAAATTCTTCTGTTAGAATAGGTAACACTTGTTAACTATTAACTAGGACTTTTCTCTCAATAAATACTTCATTTGCTTTTTATTAATAGTTAGTGCGGTAGTTGTGAATTTAGGTATTGGGTAGGATTAGAGGTGTAGAATATGGTCATGTAGAATAAGGCATTAATATGTGCATAATTAGCACTAATAAATAGCTAACATTTTAGTAATACTAAATAATTAGTATTTTATTAGTATTAGTATTTAGTAACATGCTAATAAGCAACTAATAGGTGTAAAACCCATTTTATTAAAATGAATACTGCTGAAATGCTAAGGGTGTAGCTGAAGTGCAGTGTTTGTTCTTCTACTTGATCTGGAAAGAAACATGTTCGTTACTTTCTATCTCTGCTGATGTGCTAATGAAGTAGATGAGTGACGTTTGCCAACATATCTTGAATTCACCCTCAGGTACAAAAGCTGAACGGAAAGCATACAGCAATTATTATTAAGCCTTTTAAAATGGATGCAGTGCATAAAACCTTGCTTTGGGGGGGGTTGGACAAGGTCCAGAGAGTACATCATATATAAAGTCAAGCAGACTGTATTTATACGGCCCTGTATAAATACAGAGAAAAGTCATAAACCAAAGGCTATGCCCTGCACTTTGTGAAGCTGTGCATACACACATTTTTAACACACCCATAACTAAATATTGAACTGGACAGTCATGCAGACAATTCAAACATCATGGTGCCAACTCTCAAACAACTAGCAATCTTGTTTTATAAAATTGTGACATGTTTCTATGAACACATAAATATCTTTACCCTCAATAAACATACCTACTGCACCACAAAAGAAGACACTCATCTATTTTGCCTCTTTGCTACTAAAAATCACATTTTAATAGCAAAAACATAAAAGCTAAACATTGGTATCTTGTATTTAGTTAAAAATACACAACTTAGTTTAACCATGATTACGTGCCGAAGCACATTTTTACTACAACAAAGCCAGTCTTCATTTGTAGTAAAAAACGGAATAATTTCAAATGTGAGAAATAAAAAAATCCTTATTTCGTAATCACAAGAGTTTTTAAAACTGACCTGAGTTGCTCCACCATCAAACTGCGGGTGGAAACTTGTTTGTGACACTGTGGCTTCTGCTTAAATGTCAAACGGCAATGAGTTTATATTTTGATACAGGCTGATAAAATGAAGTGTTCGTCACTGTGCGTGTTTTCCTTCGCAGAATAGGTGTCTGCAAGAGACATTCGATTTATAAGCTCACAATGGTTTTTTACAGTGTCATCGAGCTTGACTTTTATTGGCCCGAAGAAGATGAACATTGATCAGTTCATTCAGTGCAAGATGTGTAACTTTCTGAAAAACAAAGCGTAGATGCTATGCAGACACAGCGTCCAGATTTACAGAGGCAAAATGTTTAAAGTACAATGACAGCGAAGGCCTTCTATGGCTGAAAACTAAGACATCCATTCAGAATAATCACAGGGCAGAAGTGAGAACCAAAACAGAGACGATCCATTAGATTTATCTATTAAGCACTTGTTATATATATCACTTTTTTTATTTAGTCCTTAGTCCTTTAATTTACATTCACCCTTATTTGGCAAGTGCTTCTATCCAAAGTGAGTTTTAACGTATTCAAAGGACCTTTCCCACCTACATACTGCAATGTTTTCGAAATAGTTTGCAAAGGTCATTAGTTTGGATTCACTTCTGTTACAGAAATTACAGCATATGAGTATGTACATGACAAAAAGGCTTTGGTACATAGCGGTTAAGCCTGTTGAGCTTGTTATTTTAACACTCAAAGTGCTGCCAGGTTATTAAAGCTGCAAGCCTGTGATATTTGCTCAAACTACAACGAAGACGCTCAATGCAAACAAAAAATAAGCAATTCCTATAAAAACTGTGAACAGCCTACTTTGTAAACAGTGAGGGAGAAACATATCGATCTGCTGGATAGATGGATATTTCCGTTATATTTTTTAGCTACTTACTACTGTAAATATTTCTTTAGAAAGAGCATACAACAGCCACCTGATAAAAATCTAGCCTCAAATGCCATGTCGTGTTAGTAGTTTTGAATTGGCAACCCACTGAACAGACATGCTTTCACAATTAGGAGCAAGTACAGACAACACACCCACACAAACATACCATAATCGTGACCTTGCATGAGCTCTTTACAACTATTGATTGAACACATAGTTGTCGTATGCAGATTTCAAACAAAAGTTTTCTAATGCCTCAGTCATGGAGATTCCTTAAGATTGAGCGACAGGTATCAAGAAGCTCATCTGCAACTCAAGAACACATAAAAAAAAGTTTTCATAACTTTCAGAGAGGTAGTTCCTCATACTAGTCTCTTGTTCTTATGACAGGTTTCGAATTGTCTGCTTTTATTTTCAAAAGAGATCTAATACTGAGCCTACAATTTAATTCACCCAAAAGTCTCTCCAGAAGTCTATATTTATCATATAATAAATGAATCACGATGAAAAAGCTATGATTATTTTTTATATATCTTATCAGATATGTTAGCCACAAAAACAGTATCTTAGTAAGGTTGTGAGTCATACTAAGTCCAGTTAAATATGTGTTGCTCTAAAAGTGGTTTTGTATGTGGGTTTTCAACATTTTAATGAGGTCAAAGCCCTAGTTTTGGATGAAAATATATACACACACACACACTCATATATATATATTCCAAATTAAACTGACATAATTACCAAAAATATGTATAAAATAACATATATTAGCATTTACAATAATTTTTAACCAAGACAATATTTATATTTTTGGTGTTTTGTTTATTATATATATATATATATATATATATATATATATATATATTAGCTGAAAGTCTCATTACAGAATGTTAAATGTCAGTTTTAAATGTGGCAACTTGCCCCAGCCTCATAACACGACCCACTGTTGCACCAAAATATCCAATAACAACATAACAAATACTAAACAAAAACAATACTTAATAAACTCGATACTTTTTCTAATGCAATAACGGTGGAAATGTAGCCTACAGCAGTTTTTTGCACCCAGGAATATAATGTAGACACATAGCTTACTGAAAAATATTGACAGGAGTAAAAAGCGCGATAGTTAGCCCCTTTACTACAACACCTGCCTCTGTCCACCCAGAAGTCCATGCCTTCTTTATTGATTGTAGCACGCGCAAACGACTACAAAACCTACCTCTCCCGAGTCCACCGAGTCGCCGAAATGCTCGAGAGTCACGATGCCTTTGCTTTTGGTCTCGTTGTCGCTGAGGATGTCATCCTCCGACTCGTCAAACGCCGTGGAGGAGCCGTTGGAGGAGATGGAGGAGTTGGAGAGCTTGCGGCGCAGCTGTCCGTTGACCTCCTCCTCCAAATCCTTCTCGGTGATCTCCCGTGAATCCCCATCAGAGGTGATGGTCACCTGCGGCACTAGGCACCCTCTCCCCGGTTTACCGTCGGAGAGAAAGCCTGCTTGCCCACTGAACTGTTCCGCCATCTGTGCTTGATCATCACAAATCTCTGTGGATGAAAAGTTTGCTGCGCGTCCTCCTCCTCCTCCTCCTCCTCTCCCTGATCCGTCGCAAACCGGAGACGACCGGGAGAACACCGCCTCTCTCAGCGACCTCCGCCTCTGTTTGGGCATCGAGGGGACACAGGAGGGCTCAGGTTATGCCACCTCTGTCCGAGGGGCCACACGCACGCTGCGATAGTAAGTGGGGGCCCCAGCGATTAATCCAGCTTGTCAGATACGTTATTTCCAGTAAGTTACGTAACAAACGATCTGCGTCCAGATAAGTTGGTTTGGTTTGGCGCGAGTCCGTGGACGAACATTCACAGCCAGGAGCCCCTGTAAACAGCGCTCGAGCTCAGTGAACACACATCTTCCGCGTTTGAGACGTTTCCCCTCTTCCTGACTTTTAATTTGTTCGACTTTTGCTTGAAAGCGCATTTCCTTATTCAAGTGTAGTTTTCGACCATATAGCCTACTACTGTTTACTGTGTATCGGGTAAATTTTTAATTTGTCTGTCTGAAACATGTTAAATATTTAGGCTATCAAATATCAAAATAACAAGGAATGTAGACTATTGCAAATATAGTCAAAGACGCATAATTACTATTCACCTATTTAGGCTACAACAATGTAATAAAGCATCATTTAGTTTATTACACAAGTATTGTTGGTCAGATTTATGTTAATAAGGGTATGCAAATGGTAAATGTCAAAAACAGATAAAATATCCTACACTGATAAAAAAAAGATTTATTAAATTTACAATTTTTTTGAAGGCAAGGCGATCTATTAATTTTAGCTACATTTAAATGAACAAATTTAGTTGATTAGCTAAATTTATTTAATTGTAGCTAAAATAAATTGATTGCACCAAGAAATTAAGTATATTTTTTATCAGTGTAGGCTGTTTAATAAACCTTTAGCATAAAAGATCTGATTCTCATGAATAGTTTATTTTTATGCTGTAGGCTAATTCATTCGTACATGTTGTGTTTGTCAGAATTTTACAGGAAATAATAGTGAAACAAGCATTTTTGTGACTGTATAAAAACTGTATGCCATTTAGTTATATAATATTATTGGAGCTGTAAAATCTGGTTGTTATTATAAAATGTAGCCTGCTTATAATAAAACGGATGTATAGTAAAAAGTTCACACAATGACTTCAAATTCACTACAATTGCCCTTTCTAGCATGTGGTCATTCAAAAGCAAAATACATAACACACGGGACAAAAATAATGAAATAAGCATAAACTAAATAACACAAAACACATACATAACCAATAACAAAAACAAGCAGACAATTCTGGGAATGGCCAGTTCACCTTTTTCCTAAACACTATTTAACTACAATATTAACCACATTGATTTATTAAACATAAATGTCTCTGTAAATTAGAAAATAATTGTTATTTTTTATTCTAAACAATTTACACGAACTACAAAACATTTTAAAGTAAAATCACATGTAAGCTATTGTTTCGACATATTTTCAGTCATTTTTACCGAACATTTTAAGGTAGCTTACAGTTGACCAATGCAGAGTTTTTTCCACAGTGTTTTGTGAAGGTTGTGGTATCGTTGCGCTGTAGTTTGTACCTCCTCGCAGTAGGTGGCAGTAAAGTTCCAGTGGCAGGTAAAGGTCACGCGCACAACATAAGAGAAGGAGAGCGCAGTTGTTTCCAGAGCGTTTAGTCCAGGTTTGCTTTGCTGTACTTTTTTTTCACTCCAAGTGCAGTTACCCAATTAACTCAACAGTTTTTTCACAGTTTTGTTTTGCCTTCGCTGCAATTCCCAAAATGTTGGCTATCAGAAGAGCATTGCGTCTTTATCAAAGAGTGGCAAATGTCAGTGTTTCGCGTCGTGGATGCGCTGGAGCTGTTCCCGTGGACGACATCGTGAACGGTCTAACCGAAGAGCAGATCCAGGTATCCACACACCTGGTTACTAAACCTGGAGCCAACGCTTGTGAAATATCACCGTTTCTTGTTGGTCTTGTTCAAGTTTCGCTAGTTAGCTGGGCTAGCATACATGATGACCTTTGGCACAATTTTATTAACTTAATTTACTTGCCAGGCATTTCCCCCCCCCAATATAACGTAATTATTTGCATTTTCAATTAGAGCATCATTAACACTGGCTGGCCAAGAAACTGTTACAGAGCGGCTCCTGACATAAAAACCACACATGAAATACAAATCCAACCTTTAAAATGAAACATTTCATTAACTTACAGTTAAGTTAAAACATTTGTTTTAGTATATGACAGACTGGCATGCTTTCTATTCTGCCTGTGCTGAGTGGGCATGCTGTGTGGGTGTGAGCGGACGGCGCGTTTTGATTGGACAGGATAACAACCTTTTATAACTTCGATAGAAACCCACTGAAAAGTCACATTCTCATGCAAATCTGCTGTTGAACATATTGCATACGTTTGGACATGGCACCTTCGTAGTGTTTTGGGCATGAATCAGTGTCCAGGTTAAATGTGTATGAAATAACCTTGTTTCTTTACACTAAAACAAAATAGTGTTTTATTATATAACCTTCAAAGTTCTGAACATGTATACATTGCCGGCCCGAAGGGTTGTGGGGCCCTAGTCAAGATAAAAAAAATATTGGGCCCACTGGTGTAAAAACAGTGAGAAGAAAGCACAAAAAAGACAATTTGAACAAAACATAGCACAAAACATCAGAACTTTGACAACAATTATGGATATACAATTTATGAAACATGTCAAGCTTAATATTCATATTTATATGTACTCCATATACTACTTTAATAAGTTATCATTAGTCCTGTCCCACCTGCACTGCAACACAGTTATGACGAGGCTTAACTACTTCACATTAAATAAAAGTCACTCCCTGATATTTTTGTGATGTAAATGTCATAATCAATTAAAACATTTCATACAATCCCTTTAGTTTTTACCATGGTTTACCTATAGTAACCGTGTTTTGTGATCACAGTTAATTTTAGTAATGGACATTTGAATAGGCTGTTATTTGATATATATATATATATATATGTATATATATAGGGTAACACACCACATAATGATGTGAATTAAAAGGCAATTCAGTGGATCTTTAATGTTAACTATGTTTTGTTAATGTTAAAAATATTTTTTATATATCAATAAAAAGTATGACAGCCTATTATCTAGTCTTTATCACTTTATTAAATTAAGCAAAACAAAAGGACACAGTTTACTTTCAGAAGCCATCACGTTTAGGCTTGTAGTAAGTGGTCTTCTACCTGAAAACTCAATCAGATAACAAAAAGTGTCAGGAAACGAAACCTCTGGCCAAAATCTGGCCAGTCACAGATACCTACGGACAGTACGACCCAATACGACTCAGTTTTTACATACCTTGTTCTGTCGAATAGCGGAAATGATTTTATACACACTGCTCTGGGTCAACACGATGCTCTTCCACGATGCTTGAGGCGCAGACTCCGCCCACACAGCTATGACGCGTGCCGACCAAGTCAATAGCAGGAGGTGTTATGCTAAATAGAGTGTGGTGCTTTGGGTGCTGTGTATGATTCTTTTATTTAAACTGTTGTTTTTGTATTTATTATCGTTTTCAGCTATTCGTCATGTATGAATTATGCAGAGCTAGTCTATTAATAAAATATGTTGTTGTTTTTTTTTCTTACCATCGTTGTGAATTGTATCGTGCTTGCTTGAAATTTTAGATATATATTCGCACTGCATGCATAAATATAAATACAACACACTTAAACTATTCCAGCGTTTGTGGGGCCCCCAAAGCTAGACGGGGCCCTAGCCGACCGCCTGTATTGCCTGTTGGACAGGCCGGCACTGCATATACAGGTCCTTTTTAAAAAAATAGCATATTGTGATAAAGTTCATTATTTTCTGTAATGTACTGATAAACATTAGACTTTCATATATTTTAG
>JAUCMS010000031.1:11164993-11179663 GCA_032357445.1 Enteromius radiatus | reverse complement strand
TGCCAAAACACATGAAGGGGTCATGTGTTTTGGCAAGTTGTGCACACAACCACTATATAAAGATAAAAAAAAAATCTCCCAGTGTTTGTTTTTAAATCCTACAAATCAAGACAAATTAAGACAAATTATAATCAAAAAGGTACTATTTTATTTAATCCTGCACATTTCGTTGTGAAATTGATATGAAACAACACTAAACTGAAATTTTAAAACAAACCCCAAATTAAATAAATAACAAATTAAAAAATGTCTTCAATAATGGCAAATGAAGACATTATCTGTACTTTTTCTATCTAAAATGAGAGGCAACTACTGTATTTTCAATCACGATCCAAAGAAAGATTCTGCATACATGCAGCATGAGCAGTTCTAAATAAGATTGTGTACAATTTGGTCCATGTATATTTGAACACAGACACATCTTTAGCTGCTGACCAAAACATATTTAAGTAACAGTTATATAATGAATATGGGCATCAAGTCGTTGTCTTATAAAGCCATCCCTTCTGTTTAGTTCAGTTTGCCTTCATGTTAATGCACATAAACAGATGTCACATTATGAAGCTTGTTATTATGTTTGTAAGTGATAAATGTCAAAGTAAATCTTGTTTGCCAGAAACGCCCTGCATACAGCCTCTAAATTTATCTTGTATACCTGCAAGTACTTTGACTGTACAACAACTACAGCATTAAAGAACAGAAAAAGCCTGCAGTATTTCAAAATACAACCAGTATGTCCTGTCCCACATGTTTGCTCTGTTGTTTTATTGGTTTGTTGATTAAACATCAGTTTAAAATCTGCAGTAATAAACAGTGATGATGATGATAATTAGCTAAAAAAGTAAACAAAACAAATTGGAATTGTTTTTGCAAAAGGCATCAACGGGAGATTCGGCAACCGTAACCAGGTAGCTTGAAAGCTTTGCCTTTCTTCTGATTTAATAAATGAATCTGAAAGTGCCTGTTTGTCTATGGTAATTGTTGTTATTAGCAGAATTGGTTTTGGCTTTATTGGTCAGTCTCTAATGGAGAAGTAAACTTTTTTTTGTATTTTGATAAGCATTTCTCTTATTAAATCGTACATGTCTTTTGAAAATATATTTATTAAGAGTCTGCATAAAAATGGCTTATAAATCTTTTATAAAATCACTGTTACAGTGCAAATAAATGTGTTTTGTGTGTTTCTGACAGTTCATGATAGTTCAATTTATTTCATGAGTACCACTATACAGCATATAGCGATTATACATATACTTACAAATCTTGCATTTAATGGGAAGCTGTGAGAGAGGAGCAATTTTAGGAGACTGTTTATCTGAAAGCTTCACTTTAGTGCACTGAAATGGAGTAAAGTGATTACTCTGAGTCACTAAACTGGCAGAAGGTCGCGCAGTGGACAGTAAACTCTTGGTGTGATGACGCAGTGGGTTAACAACAACGCTTTTTCAGCCTCTTCTCTGTGAATTCTTTGCTTTTCAAAAGCCAAATGAACCCATGGCACCAGTGTGCTCGAGGCCACCTGAACTGATAAAGCGCTTCATTTTCAGGTTCTTTTGAGTGTTTTTATAGCCTAGTTCTCATAACAACTGATGTGTAAGTCCTGTCATTTAAAAACAAGGGTAATATCGGTCAGTTTTGATATAGGCAGATGTGTAAAAAGCACATCATACTCAAGGAAATGCCAATAATGCATAAATCAATAGTTGACCCCAAAATGTACTCTGCCCCAAGCCATCCAAGATGTAAATGAGCCTTGTTTCTTCATCAGAACAAATCTTGAGAAATTTAGCTGCAGTGAATGGGTGCCGCCATTATGAGAGTCATAGTCTCTTTAGTTTCTTTTGACATGAAAAGCAATGTGTGTAAGAAATAAAATCATCCTTGAGTTTTTTTTTTCAAAATCCAATAATAATACTTCCTCCAGTAGAACAAATCACCCCTGTTGTCCTCTCACATCAAAATTTAAGACATACAACACTTTTATAGTGTTTTTGCTTGAAACGGTGCTTGATCTGTGCATATTTCACTCCACTTTTTCACTGGAGAAATGTTTAAAGTTAAAAGTTGGTTTATTAAAATGTGCATCCATTTACTCTACAAGTATTAATGGATGAGTCATTTTTGGATGAACTAGTTTTGTGTTCGGAGTCCTTTCCTTAACAATCTGATC
Organism: Enteromius radiatus; assembly: GCA_032357445.1. Taxonomy (NCBI): domain Eukaryota; kingdom Metazoa; phylum Chordata; class Actinopteri; order Cypriniformes; family Cyprinidae; genus Enteromius; species Enteromius radiatus. Next base: position 11,177,493 of record JAUCMS010000031.1, on the reverse strand, counting down.
TATCAAAGACAGTAAACATATGTTAAATGAGGCTGAATTATGAGTTAAATAGCCAAATTCAAATGTTTTTCTCTCGTTGATACACCATGAAAACACATTTGAAGTATGATAATCATGAGAAGGCCAAGCTAGAGGCTGAACTGCTGGAAAAACATCTTTACTTCGAGGTTTGTGCCATAAGCTTGTGTCAGTGTAAAATGAGCTTTGCTTGCAGTGTTAATTGTTCCCACTGTTCATTTGTTTTTCGTTAGAGTGTGCTACCGTTTTAAAAGTCAAATGGAAATTTGAGATGACAACAGACATTTGCTTTGCTTTTATCATGATTGGTTCATAAAGCAGAAAATCACTGTTTCATTTTCTAAAGCTTTTTCAGCTCAAGATACTAATGGACTCAGATGCTTGATAGAAGGGTTTTATATTTCCACCCACTTTATTGCTAAGATTTATGCCATAGCTTAGGCTGTGTTTGCCATCCTGCCACACACAATGCGCTTTAAAGGCTCCCTGATTAAAACTGTGCAATCAACAGGATGGCAGTCATTTTAGGGATCATTCATTAAACATCTCTATTTGATACTGTTATCTGAGACACGGCTGCCTCAGAGGAAAAATCTTTGAGCGTTAGATCCTAGTTAATGTTTCTTTGTGTGTGTTAAGATCTGGCCTCCAGCAAGTTTTGTGAAGATTTGTAAATGCTTATCCATTTGATCTGTTGAGCTTATTGGTCTAAGTATGCAAATTCCTTTTCGTTTTCCCCAAATTAAATAGTTAGCATTTCCGAATAGTATTAAATCCATCGATTTATATGTTAAAATGGTAGGCATTTCTCTCAGACTAGCCTTTGAAGGACCTTTTGTTGCAATAGTGTTCTCTTTTTAGTGCATCAGCTTGGTATGTAGCTTCACCAAGGTGTGTTTTTAACTAAATGTACCATGGGTGTTTTATTCACATTTCTCTAAGACATCATATCTTCATCGCAGTCACACTTTTGGCTATCTATAATTATCGTAAACGTGTCATTACATAGCCGAGTTAAGGCTGGTCTGCTCAGTGCAATGCCTGATAAATGCCAGACTAAATTAGGCCTGCTTTGACCCAGTGCAGCTCCTAGCATGAAAAGAATACAGTTGTAATTGATGTGTGAATGCATTTCTACCATCTCTGAACAGCAATAAACAATCTGTGGAAATACATCTCAGAACACAGCGCTTCTGTGTCACCTTTGTTGTGTAAATGTGGCATTCGAAAACTAGTGTTTAGTTTAACAAGGAGATGCTGCAAAACTGTAAAACTTGATATTCTTCCCATCGATTTACAGTACGCTCTTCATACTCGACTGTTATCCTCTATTGCTGATAGTGATTTGGATAGTAATTTGAAAACTAAGTACACCAACATAATGTGATAGTATTTCTTTAGCAGTTTTTAACAGCATACATTGTTTTAAGATATTTATACACAAAACGACTTTAAGGCTGACTTTAAATAAGAAAAATGTTTTTTGTATTTAGTTTTGTGGTTACCATTGTGCTGAAGAGTGGCACTTTTTAAGATGTGGAAGACTACATGATGTGTTGATTCACTTAATGACAGTCACTTCTTGTTCATCCCGTGCTATGCTGTTCCTATATTGCACAAACTAAAGTGTGTTCAAAAACAAAACATTATTTGTTTAAATATACTTCTTTTAGCCTTTTTGTACACACCTAAACAAACTATGTGGAAGTTGTCCTTAACATCAGTGAACAAACTATATTTTCAGTAGTACTAGCAACACATTTTTAAAGAAAAAACTATATAAATGTCTATAATAAATAGCTATTTAAATCACAGTGTAGTTTGCAAATGACAGGCATATTTAATTCTCAAACAAATATCAGTGAGGGTGAGCGTTTAAGAACTCCTATCTCTGTAATATTTATGCTATAGGAATGCTAAATCATTAAATAGTGCTTTTAAATCCCTCAATAGGATGACTTGCACTTCTTTTTCAATGTGATTTGTTTATGAATGTTCATATTAGCTACGTGTTTTGCATGCATTTCGCATTAGAGAGACCTAAGCTTGACAAGCATTTTGCAATGAGACCAATCAATTAAAAAAAAAAGCAAGCAGTTGTTTGAATCTGATTTGAATAAGGAAAGTAGGGCTTGTTCCTGGAAGGGTTGGGAGTTCAATGTGAGCAATTACACGTCATTTAAAACTAAAACTCGTGCCTAGACAGCTCAGATGACCTCATGAAAACTTATATCCCTTGGCAATTATTTCATTATCTGAGTATTGCTGATGATCAGATAGTCCAAGGCAGTCCATTATGTAATAGCTGTTGATCCAAGGCACTTGCTCGCTGCATGCTATCAAGCTCTGACCAGCAGTGAGTTTTACGGAGCGGTGGGATCTAAACCTCATCCGATGCCTGTCATTTTTTCATTTTTCATCACTCAACTACCTGAGTGATGCCAACGAGACCTCGTCCCAGCGCAGCAGCGGCTTTCACGAATGCAGCGCATGAATATTATCTCGAGCAGCACGCTACTTCGGAAGTAGGTCACCGATTAAACGTGTCTTGTCAGCTGTGTGTGCTCCCCTCGTTTCATTTCACTGTTGAACATCGATATTATTGTAATAGCTCAACAACAGGACCCTCGTCGCTCGCGGAATGCGATTATTTGATCGGGAACACAGCGGAGTGAGTGGATGACGAGGTAAATGAAGGATTACTAATCTGTTTTATCTTGGTTATGCGCTTTTCTCTAGCGCTCGCCGTGTCGCGTTCGCTCTCGGTGGTGGAAATAGCCTGAAACAAGACATGATCCGCTATCGTTGCCGTATAAATTCGGTTCGGGAGGTGCTTTTTAGTTGGACTTGCGAAACTGTTCTTTCATCGTGCTCAGGATACCATCGCGAAGCTCGGAAATTTCGGCAGGGACCGACCGAGCGCTTTCCGCTTCGGCGTTTGATTCTCACGGTTGGCCGTTTAGTGTCATTTTCAGAGCTGGCATTAATTGCTCGGGCTTAAGTTGACCGTGCTGGTTCGGTTTCGCAGTTGGGGGGTATGCGGTGGCAGAAACCGTAGGATGTGAGTCGAACAGCGCTGTTTTTTTAGTGTGTGTGTGTGTGTGTGTGTGTGATACGCCCTATGAGCCATGCAAGCTCCTCTCATCATCATACACCTCCAGCACGCGCTTGCCGCCTTTATCCCGGATTACTTTAATCGCGCTGTACATTTCACTCAGATGCATTTCCTTCTTTCCTTTTCAGCTCTTTTCTTTCAGTCCACACCTTCCCGTTCTCCCTATCTGCAGTGTAGGAGGAAATAATAACAACATCTATTTGTGCACTGTTAGTGAGGGGTAAATTCCACATTGCGCGAAGGAAAAAGCAACTTCTTTCGTCTCTTAACGCCTGATATCACGTTAAACCGCATTCCCATCCATTAAAGCGCAGACTGGACGCATTTTTACTAACATTTGCGTTTTACGCCCGAAACGCCAGATGGCTATCCGGTTATTTGCCAGAAAGTCATGGGCTGAGACCTCAACCCTTTAAAAACACCCGGAATGTTGGTAAATTACGGGCAGCGGTCCATTTCCCTTCACCCTTCCTGGAGCTAGAAAGGCAACCTCTAATTTTCCACAATATCATGGCAACAATTCATCCTCCAGCTACCTTTCATTGGAGAGTTTGTGTTGTGTCACTCAACTGGACATGACCAGCAGTTAGTCTATTATTTTATGAGCCCGCATCCCTCCAGATCAATAACTTGTGACATTCACAGAATTACAGACTGTTGATGTAGTTTTTAGTGCCACTTTGAAAGTTTATTTAAAGCTTTTCACATTTGTGAACTCGCACTGTAGGATTAATTTGCAGTAATGGTCTTTATACGAGCAATGGAAGAGAAGTAATAGGCTTTCAACAAAGAATTCATTTTATGGGAGTGTGAGAAGTTTTATTTGTGGCTTAATGTTGATCCTTGGTCAATTTTTAGGATTTTTCTGTATTAGTATCATTGGAAATCCAACATTTAGTATTTTTTTAAATGCCTGTTTTTAATTACAGTAATCATAAGTAATATAATAAATATTGATCACTTCTGTAATCTTTTATGTTTGGTTATTTTACTTTTAGTACAAGGGTCAATCTATTCGCTGACATGTTTCAAAATAGTTACTTTTGTGGTTAGTTGAGCTGCAGAACGATTCCGCTCTTTATCTGGCATGGCTGAATGATTTTAAATGGTAGAGAGCAGTAGGACAGCTGAAGAGGATTGTTGCTGAAATGGGAGAATGCTACAATTGTCAATTATGGTAGATGACTTTTTGTGTCCATATTTTACTGTTTGGTTTTAGGAATGTGCATAAAAGTGTTTCTTTCACGGGTGCTGAACTTGCTCTGTGCGTTGTAAAGGAGAGCGCTGCATGCGTCTGAGGTTGACTGATGGTTATGATGACCTCTTTTATTTGACAGATGGAGTTTCAAATACAGCAGCTGTCAAACTTAATAACCGAGCACATGAATAAATGAATCTATTCACACAATCCAAGCAAGCCTGTAGCATTCATACTTTTTCAAAAGCTTTTCTGTCTTTCATAGTGGAGCACAGTGATACTAATAATACAGAACATAAAACGCAAAATCTTGTTTGAAATTACAGCGATGCATCAAACAACAAAAAAGATGTCTTTGATGAATAATAATAGCTACCGGGTCAAATGTCAGTCAGCTGGAAAGCCTCAAGGACTTGTGTTCTTTTTAAAGGAAGAGGAACTTGTCAATAGGTCAAAGCAGTTAGTCTTTTGTGTCAGTTAGTGTTATGTTTCATATGGAGCCCAATTACTGTCTTATGTCTCCATATGTGTTTGACCCCTGACTTGCATTTCATTTAATCAATAGGTCTTGGGGAAACATGTTGGACATGTTGAATCTCCAGAATGTAACCATTAAGGAGATATTGATGAATGTCCTTGAAGTCTGCATTCATTTCTCATCTGCAAGTTTAAAAGAATTCTACCTTAAATGTCCCACAAAAACTGTAAATCGAACGCGTTTTATCTGGAGAACAGCAATTTAAGTGGCACTTAAGAAACTAGACGCACTCAGACTTGTTATTTTTACCAATCAAGTGTCTCTGTTCAACTGTCTCCCGTAGGAGTTCCCAAAAATGAAAGCGGTGTCATTATTTACTCAGCGTCTTGTTCTTTTAAAGTCTTTGGGAGTTTCAGTCATTGTGCTTTTTTGGAAAATGGCACATGAAAAATCCCCTTTTTTTTGTTTTCAGGATAAAGTGACTTGCTTACGAGTGAGTGTGTCAATGACTGAATGTTACATTTTTTGAATGGACTTTGACTTCAAATTGTGCAGAATGTCTGAGTGTAAATATAAATAGCTGACCGTAGTTTCAGAAATTTGTATTGCTGGTTTCACATCTATCACACTAAGATGCAGTGTCATAATATTATGTTTCCTGGTCTCTCTGTATATGTTTTAGCAATTACATCATCATTCATTTGAAAAATGAACATAGGCTAATTATGGCAGTCTTCCAGGTCTATTAGAGATTAATGTAATCAGTTCTTGCAGCAATGACGCCGGTAGGTGTTAAAGAAACAGTTTGGGTTAAATCTCAGAAATGTTACACATACTCATTTTATGTATTCAAGTTGAAAGATTTTTGTTCCAAAAGATCAAAACAACATATGCTCATTAAAAAAGGATGTTTATTGCACCTTTGCAGTTTAGTGACCACGTTTGTCCCCGTCCAATTAAAATTCTATAAACTCTTGCCAGACCAGCAACCTGATTAAGGTGGCACATAAGGCCACATTTGTGCTGATTTTTCAACATTAGTTCACATAGCCGGTCGCATTAATATTAATTAGTAGAGGTTCTGAATGTCGTAATGGCTTCTGTACACACTATATATTTAATCGCAGTGGTTACAGCTTTGAAATTACAAATTAACAATGCTTTATATTTCCTTTTATAGGTTTTGCATGGCAAAGTGTGATGACCCATGCACGGCAGAGGAACTCTTTATGTGGATATAAGAGTGAATCTGCGGACCAGGTGAGCGGTCAGACAACTATGGACAGAACTTGGCCAGAAAAGAAAGCTAAAAGATGTTCTACCCAAAGAGGAAGAGGTAAGGAGATAAAAGGAAAGGCCGCTGAGAGAGACCGGAAGCTGTACCCTCTCAGGGGACGGCATGGATTGGGTGAAGTAAGCGCGCTTAACTGCTGTGTCGTATTGACACGCTTGGACGAGAGCGAAACGTGTAGGAACGGCATGAAGGCCCAGGTGAAGGAAATGCAGGGGAAGGTGAAAATCTGCAAGTGCCGCAAGAAAGCCTGCAAGATTTGCCGGTCAGCGCCTGAAACAAAAAGCAAAGTGAAAGCTGATAAATCTGCCTTATACACAGAATTCATCCTCGAACCTCGCCAAAGGCGGCTGGCCTCTCTGAATGCAGAAGCCGTTAACAGTCTGCTGTTGGACAGAGAGGACCCCCAACAGACATCAAAAGCCTCAAAGAAGCAGCAACAGACAAAAGGAGACAATTCTGTCTCTAAAGACACAACAAAAGATAATGATTGTCCCAAAAAAGGCCAAGACAACCGGAAGCGCGCTTGCACCGGACAGACCGAACAATGCCGAAACCCAAAAAAAGCAAAGACTGATTCTGACGCTATTGATCTGCACACTTTAAACAGTCCCGCTCCCAAACGTCTGGCAGGTTTAAATGCGGCTGCCCTGCTCAAGCTGACCAGCACGTCCTCGGGAGTGAAGCGCAGGGGTAAAACAGATGGCAAACCGAGCGGCGGAGCAGTGCGAGGGAAGCAGCTACCGGTGAAATCGCGCAAACAGCAGCACAACTTAGCCTGTCAGTCCAAGTTAAAAGTATCGCAGCAATGCTGCAGCCTCTGTGAGAAGCAAGCCCTCCACACTGAGGCATTGTGGGACGGGAGCACAGGAAGCCATGGCTTTATTAGCCCCGGATATCAGTGCAGATCCATGCTCGGCTATCCCCTCAAGCCTGTGAAGGAAGAGAAAACAGAGACTGATGTGAAATCATATTACTGCTGTTCCCAGGAGAGATCAGTGGAGTACTGCCATAGACTAGCCCTGTTCCTCGGCCAGAAAACCTTTCCGGAAACTGATGAACATTCTCTGAAGGGATTTATTCCTTCTCCTCATACCCTGACGCATCCGGCGATGCCCATCGCCTGTTACCCTGGGTACTATGTCCACATCGCTCATCACGGGACTCCGACACTTCCCGTGAGCTCAAATCCAGGGAGCCACACGGCCTCGTCCGTACCCCCGCTGACAATGTGCACTAGCGGGGTCCAGAGACCCAAACTGCTACCCTCTTCGGTGTCCCATCCTACGGGGATCCCTCATCCGGCGTACTGTAACTCTGTGGGCACCTGTTACGGAGAGGCCTGCAGGCTCAGCAGCTATGCCTACAGACCTACACAACCCATCGCTAACAGGGGCTGCTCGTACAACGCTGGATGCTCCAGCTGCATGCACAAAATGGAAACAGGTAGGATGGAAAATGAAATGATCTCTTCCTTTGTCAGATTAGCTCAGTAACTGTAACTTTACTGGGAAGTTTGAGAGGTTGCTTGCTGTTAACTCTGATGTCTGTTCTTGTGATTGTGTTTGAAGTACGGTACAGAGGAGAGAGTGGTAGTAGGTAAGCTGTGTCACATGTTATGTTTAAGACGCCTACATCTGATAAAATTGGGGGGGGAAATAAGCTACCAAGATGCCATCAAACATTAAGCGCTTCTTAAAGCAAGCATGCACATATGTTCACCAAACAGACAAAAGAGTGCGTCAGAAAGGAAGTGTAATGAGGTTAACTAAAATATTCTTCTTATAATATTAAAGGCTAAATTTAGGATTGAAATGTAAGGAAAAAAGAAAGCTTAATTATGGTTGAGATTTAAAACAACTTTATAAAACTGAGGACAAGCAGTTTGTGTGCTTAATATTGTTAAAATGTTATACAGAGTAATCTTTGTATACACTTAAGTCAGTCAGATTAATATTTAATACTTTTTATTCATTAAGGACTTACAAAATTGATCATTAGGGACTGTAAAGACTTTTACATTGATACAAACATTTCTATTTCAAATAAATACTGTTGGTTTTCAGCACTGCTAATAAGAGATGTCTCTTGAGCACCAAATCACAGTGTAATATTTAGTTTTCCTTCAGTATCTATTGCAGTATAAATACCTAAAATGGGATTTCAATAAGTATACTTGGAAAGTAATATATTTTTTGTTACTCTGCAGAGTTTTGAGAAATTAGTTTTTGGCCTTTTGCAAGAATCAACTCAAACCTCTCAGTTTTTTATAGGCCACATTCCCACTCTTTTAATAATAATAATAATCATAACTTTATTGTGATTTATAAATATTAAGTTATACATTCTAAAGAATGTTGTGTTTTCAAAATGACATCAGTAAACGACATGAGTATGTAAAATAACAAATCACTGAATTGTAGAAAAAATGTTTTTCTGATGCGGATGGAGTGATTTCCACATTCATCATTCTACACCATATTTGCGTCCTCAACCTTGACCCAGTCTCAGCAGCAGACGTATTTGTGAATGAGCTCACACCGTCTATAAAGTGATTGATCTAAAGGTGTACGCAACAAATACAGTGACTTTAAGGGATGTCAAGAGAAACCCCATCGAGGTCGCATCAAGGACTTGAGGAAAAAAAAAATCAGCTTGAATAGGAGTCAAATGAAATGAAATTCCCGTCCCCAGTCACGTCATTGTGACTGCATGTTCCCTGCAGTCTGCTCACTGCTGGTTCGAATGTGAGTAATTGCCACAGGTGGGGAGGGTGCTGGTTATTTTTGTTGGCAGGAGACTTGAACTGTCTGTTCATTGTGAGGTGGCAGCTGTGGTCTCGCAGCCGCTTGTGAACCTCGGCGCAGGCAGGGACCTCTGCAGACATGCTCCCTTGTTGGTTTTTAACCACACGGCTGAGGTATACAATGTAATTTTTCACTCGCCGTAATCTCCGTTAATGAGACAGTAATCTGACTCTCTGCGGGTTTCTCTTTAGATACAGCATGACTTTACCGTGACAAGACAAACAAGCAAAGCGGAAGCATTTTTAGTAGTACTTTAAAGCTGGTATATTTGTTTTGCTGTTAAATGAATGTTCAAATTGTGCAATTTTTGACAGTGCAGAGCTGTGTACTTTATACTCAAAGGTACACAATCTGCTATACTGAACAATTCAATACAGTGTGCTCTAAAAGCTGAGTATTAGGAGAGACCAAATTGATTAAAGCTGTCTATATATTCTAGGGAGAAGTGAGGTTTTCTTCCAATAACGCTTCATGTTTGATTGAAGTTATTCCTTAAAAGCGATCTCTATACATAGAGGCCAAACCCTGTGAAAAAGGTTATCTCAAGTATTGGTATTCTTTATTTGTGTAGACAGAGTGTGATTACCACTTCAACCGCATGTCATTGTGTGCACTTAGTCTGAGGCCTGTTCGATTTGTTCAGAATTGGTGTTCAATTTACGTTTGTTGTCCCTGTTAGATTTTCGGGATTTTAGATTGTAATAAATGTCTGCGTTTGCTATTCATTAATGTTAAACCTCAGGGGATGGGTAGCATGATATCACTGATAGATCTGTCCTGCGTCCCTGAGGAGACCGTCCTGCTTCAGGTTAAAGCAAACAACCAGTTAAGCAGCTATTATAGTCATTCTTCTTCACAGTGGGCAGTAAGATAGTAATTTAAATAAAAGATTATTAAAACGATTTCAGATAATGCCTCCACTCTCTGACCTCCAACCCTGTGTGGATTTGACCTCACATATAGACTGAACCGCATTAAATGACTGAAGTGATTGAAAAACTCAGCAGCCTCACCAGATTTCCTGTTTAATTTTAAGATGTAAGATTTACGATTTAATCTAGAAAACGTTTTAAAGAGTAATTCACTCAAATGAAAATTTACCCAAGATGTAGATGAGTCCTTAATAAAAACAGGATTGGAAAATTTAGCAGCACTTGCGCAAACTTTGCACAAGATATTAAAGGGTTAGTTTATGTCGTTTCAAACCCGTTCCAAATTCTCATGTCACCCGTTCTCTGTCTATTGGTGAGAAAGTGATGTAATCCCAAATGCTCATCTACATCTTGGATGGCCTTAGGAGTACATTTTAATGAGTACATTTTGAAGTTTTAAAGGTCAGTTTATGAACTATAAAACTTAAAATGGTTTTCAAATTAAATGTTTTTTTTCTCCTAATTTGACAGTTCCCCCAGTATGCACTTTTAATTTCTTGTAATTGCACAGTTGCATTTCCCACGGTATCTCCCGCATTTAGGCAGTTTAAGGAAATAGTTTGCCCAAAGATATATTCTCTGCATGAAAAAGTAACAAGTATTGAGTTCTGGATGGGTTTAATTTATATTTGAAATACAATCTTTTATTACTTACTCACCCTTGTGTCATGGCAAATGCATATGCTGAACACGGAAGGAGAATCTTCATAACATTTTCCATACAAAAACCGATGATAAAGACTAATTTAGTGCATGACACATACGATATAGACTACTTCATGCTTTTCTAGTTCATTTTGAAACTTGATGAACTTGTAAAAAAGGTGTGAACGGGATACCTTTTATGTTCCATGGATAAAAACATTAGGATACAGCATTGAAATAGCACAAAGTGAGTACATAATGGTAGATATTTAATTTCTGGGCTAAAATGGACCATTAAATGCACTTTTTTTATTTTTTTTTATCCCTTTTCATGCAGAATGTATCACATGTACAGGCTCACACCTCAAATTTCCTCATCACTATGGGAACCGCATAAGCAATTGACAGAAGGTTTCCCAAGATTGGCTCATCCACCCTGAAATTTTTGGTCATGTGTGTTTTCAGATGCCTACACAAACATTCAGCACCCTTGGATCACAGCAGTTAGATGTTATTGGACTGATAATGCGTTGTCATTGTTATGTTGGAAGTTCAATTATGTATTAATAATCAAGTGTTGCACTGTTTTCACATTTCTAAATTGATATGTAGTTCCTGTCATAAAATCCAATCCCCTCAAGGTTGTATATAATTGTGGTTACAGGCTCTTAGCTTCGCATCTGACCAAGCAGCATCTGGCACACTGACTCATTTATGGCTGCATTAGTCTGCTGTGTTGTATTACATGCAATATGGTGTTTGTTTATGATCATAAATGCATGTTGAGCATTTTATAAACCGATGATTTTTTTGCTTCCTCCTCTCCTGTAGAAGACTACTCTTACCCCCTGGATGACCACAGCTCATCCATCACGATGCCTTCTGCCCTGCCTCTGTCCATCTGCCCCATATCCAGTGTGCCTCCACCCACCCAGCCAGTGCCCCACCTGCAGACACCTCTTCCTGATGCCGGTCGGCCCCAGGTGCAGATTAGAGTGGGACGGGAATGCCCTCAGAGAGCCAAGCCACCCAGTGGCACTCGTTCTGGGGTGCGGGACTCTGCTGTTTGCCCCCACATTAAGGATGGCCAGCTGGGAGCGGGCCATGGCAGCAGCACTGCCAAGCAATCGAAGATCAGCCGTCGCCGGGCAACAAACGGCTGGCTGCCTGTTGGTGTGGCAACAGAAAAGGAAGTGTTCATCGTGGTACGTATTTGAGTTGCCCTGTCCTGGGATATTGGAAGTTTCTATGTAAAAAAACAAAAACAAAACAAAAAAACAAGACTTCAAGCAGCGGTTCATTGAAAGTGTTTACATTTATTCCTGACAAATGACTAAGTTATGTCCTAGACATTTTCCTTAGAACAACACTTGTGAAATGTCAGTAGTAAACACTGTGACTTGCATTCATTGGAAATGACATTATTATTATTATTATTATTATTCAAATCTAGTGAGGTACTTTTAAACAAGTATTTTTAAACATGTTTTAAATAGCCAGTGGGCAAACCTTAGACAATGAGCAGTTGTGTTTTAAAAATGTTTGCATCCTGCTGCTTTTCTATCTCTTCATTTTAGCATTTTTATGAACTAGAACATCTGTATCAAATCGAGAGTTTATGAAATGTTTATACACAACACTTTAGGATTCAGAAGGCAGTCTGTGTAGTCCACCACACTGCTGACTCATGCCTTTACTAGGTGTATGGGCTGCTCTTTAGGGATTTGGATACTAGTCTGAGCCTTGTCTAATAGAGAAAGAAAGTCTCTGCTGTGTAATCATGGTATGTGTCTCTGTGTGTGTATATATACACAGTGTGTGTGTGTGTGTTTTATATATATATATATATATATATATATGTATGTATATGAATATATGAATTTCCATATATAAAAAATCACTGGTAATTATTGAGCACCAAATCAGAATAATACAGTGTTTCTCAATTCCAGTCCTCGCGCCCCCCTGCTCTGCATATTTTCCATGTTTCTCTTTGTTAACGCACCTGATTCTAAT
>JAUCMS010000031.1:11140334-11164893 GCA_032357445.1 Enteromius radiatus | reverse complement strand
GCTCTCTTCTAATAAGCTGATTATTAGAATCAGGTGCGTTAACAAAGAGAGACATGGAAAATATGCAGAGCAGGGGGCGCGAGGACTGGAATTGAGAACCACTGGAATAATAGAATGATTCTTGTAGGATCATGTGACCCTTGAAACTTGAATGGCTGAAAATTCAGCTTTTTCTATCACAGGGAAAAATTACAATTATATTCAAGTAAAAATGATCTTGAATTGTAATAATATTTCACAGCATTAGTGTTTTCACTGTATTTTTGTTCAAATAAATGCAGCCTATAATAAGAAATGCAGTATGAGACTTTTAAGAAACATTTAAAGAAATCAATCCTCAAACATGTACGGTAGTATAGATATTTTTCTGTACTCACTTTAGATATAATTTTAGTGGCAGTTATTTAATTAGCATTTTGAAAGTGTACTGTGCTTTTTAAAATGTGCGTTTTTAAATTAATCTCCTTTTAAAGTGTCTCTCCTCTGCCCCACATGTTGCATTTGTAAGACATCAATGTGTCAGGTTAAAAATATTTTTTTAAAGCGTTTTGAGACATTCTGTCAACCCACAGACTACTTGATTAAGCTATCTTATGAATCGCTTAAATTAATCAGGCTGGTTTCACATTGACCTCTAATTGGAGGTTTTAAAATGTGTAGTTTTTCAAGTGTATAATGAGGTAGAATACAGTGTGAAACTGTATCTCTCCTTTGGTTTAAGGGTGAGGACTCCACATCCCTGCGCAGGTGCTATGAAGGAGTGCAGAGAGATGGAGAGGTGATCAGGGTCAGAGACACAGTGCTACTGCGCTCAGGTCCCAGGAAGAAGTCCTTGCCTTACGTGGCCAAAGTCTCTGCCTTCTGGGAAGACCCTGAGTCAGGTAAAACCTTTTTCCAAACAGTGCTTTCTGTAACACATCAGTGAAAGCTAGGGTGGAGCTCACAATACTCTCTTTCCACTTTCAGGGGAGCTGATGATGAGCTTGTTTTGGTACTACCGCCCAGAACACACTCAGGGGGGTCGCAATCCCAGCATGCACTGTGAGGTGAGTCTAGAATTGTTCATGGCACAGCATTGTAGTCCTCCGGGGACTAGCAATGTCAACATTTGACTTCCTTTGATTATGAGTTTCATAGAGGAAGTAGGCAGCACAAGTTTCCTGTGTTCACTAAACCACTGAAGTAGGGACACTGGACAAACAAATGACTCCCAGCACTCTCAAACACATTATCCACACTGTGTACTATAATTCATAAATGGGCGTTTTAACATCCCTACATCTTCCAACATCAATATGTGATGTAATGTTAAAGACAGCTTTTTGTTTCCTCTGTGTATTTGTTGCAAAATTCATTTTATACATTTACAGCACAGATTCCCTGAAGTTAAATGTAAAATATTGATGGAGTGTGACTATTTTTCCAGAATGAGATTTTCGCATCTCGGCATCAGGATGAAAACAGTGTCGCATGTATCGAGGATAAGTGCTATGTGTTGACGTTAGCACAGTACTGTAGGTGAGCGATCGAATTTATCGGCTCATTGCAAGTGTCAAATGTATCACTGCCTCATATACTTAGTATAAATCGAATGTGCTTTTGAATGTTTCAGATTTTGTGCCTTGGTGAAGTATCGTGAGGAGGGCTTTCCCAGACGTAGCTCCCTGGTCCCTCCTTCTAGCTATGTAATTCCAGCTCAACGTTGCGTGCCCAACGACATCGACCCCGACTTGGTGTTCGTCTGCCGCCACGTTTACGACTTCCGCTACGGCCGTCTGCTGAAAAACCTGCAGTAGGTCTGAATGGAGCCATACACTGAAACCAGAATCCCAAACGTTGTGACACAATCAAAGCCCTATCAACTGGACGGCCACAAGTCTTTAGGGAGTTGTTAGTTTCTGTTTTCCCTTTAGGATAAATGCTCTCGGCGTAGCACTTCAGTTTCAACTGTTATCCCTTGTGACTTTGTAGAACGGCATTCTGAGCACAACTACCTTGAGTTCGAAGGTACCGATCGCCAAAATGTGATTTTTTTTTTTTTCACGCCATGAATTTGAGTATTTATTTTTGCAGTTATCTTTTTATATTTGCTGAGTGAGTGTAAAAATACGAGGAAATTAATGCAGGTACATTAAGAATGATCTTGAATTATGGAATAGAGTTCTAACGCTCTCTCTTTGGAAGTAAACGCTAAAAATACTTATTTTTAGATAAATTGAACACAAGCTTCGTCTATTAGGTGGCACCAATCGGTTTGATCCACAACTCAACGGCCAATCATTCATTCAGTCATCGTAACAGGGTGTGGGGATCACAGACTTATCATGGCGGACCAAATATCCCAGAATGCATTTGGTTAACTTAACATTCTGTTGATCAACTAACGAGTAACAAGCTTTCGTCCTCCCGTCGCCCATCATAACTTGCCTTATATCCAACACCGAGGTTCCCCCGTTTTCTGCCTTCCCAGCAAACCAAAGGTTATCACGCCACTCCTTAACATCCACCTTCGCAACTCCATTAGTTTGCACTAAAACTTATCATTCACAGAGTCAGCAGTCTTGACTCCGTTCAAAATGTCACCTGCTACTGATCTCCAATGCAGGAAAATACTGTGTATTTGTTGTATGTGTACAAAGAGATACGAGAGAACTCACTAACTGTCAGTTACAAATGTGAATGGACAAATTTTATCTCGCGCGCACAGGCCTGCTTTCAACGTGTGCCCTTTGCTTCTCGTCCTACATGGTAGTTTTGTTACAAGATCGCTAATTAATGATATGAGAAAGCTGTTTTATATGGTCTGTTTGTGCCTTTAAATAGTTAACAGTCTGCTATGTGAAGAAATACTGGGTGGGTGATTGGTTTTGTTTTTTCTCGAGCCTCTTCACGTTTTTTGGCCTGCTTGTTTTGCACCACGTGGTTATCCGTGCTAAAAAAGCATTGATAAGATTGTCTGATCGCACTATGCTGACCTTTACACTTCCCTGTTTAAGACTTTCTTTTTGAGGACTTTACATGAGATGGTAGATTTAAAGAGTAATATTGTACTCTCAAACGTTCTCAAAAAATGAGACCCGTTTTTTTTTTTGTTTTTTTTTTACATTAAGACCGTTTGTCTTTGTGTTCAGATACGCTTGAATCCATTCCTTTCATGTTATTGAGATCTGAGTGAATATTAATCAGTCTGAAGTAATTTTGTCATTGTGATGAAGATGAGATATGATTTTTGTTGTTCAGTAGTTATACTCCCTTTGCATAGCCTATATATATGTATGCATATATAAATATATATCATGCCCAACTTCAGTAGTGTTGACCAAAATATACAAAAAACAGAAGTGAAATAATCTCGTCCTGATCTTCTGTTCTGTTTTTTTTTTTCTCTCTCTCTCTCTCTCTCTGAGTTATCACAGTAAATGTCATCATCCTAGCGTCAGATATGCCAGTTTAGACGTGTTAATGCCATAAGCGGTTTCGCGGAACATATAAGCAGAGCTCGTTTTGCATTGGTTGGCGGTGTGGTTGAGTAGACTCCTTAATGGTTGCTGTTTGTGTGAAAATGATGTATTTTTGAAATGTATACTTTGCTAGCAGAATGTTCTGGATGGCAGATACATGTTGTGTACCAAAATAAGGAGAGAAGGAGAGGATTACGTTCATTCCTCTGTATACAAAACTGACTATGAATTCCAAGCTCTTTACTCCTTTGATGAATGGCTGTTTGTGTGTATGTGGGCGAGCGTGTCTATACAAATATATATATTTCAGTGCAGCATGGAAGTACTGGGCATTCTTTGAAATAATAGATCTAGCACAGCGCATTTGTATTATTTAAGATAGAAATGTATATTATAAGAGGAAAATATTTAAAAGGAATAAATAATATGAGCATCAAGTTCTTTGCCTCGTTTGTTTGGTTCCTTGACTTCTGATTTATTGACATCAATCTGAGTGAAGCATAAAGCACATATTTAAAAGTGGTTTTAAGAGGTTAACAGCTTCTCAAAGCCGTCCTAAGGCGTCTATGTCAAAAAGCGTCATAAAAATCCATATCACATAATGGTTTTCTCAGTTGTGTGCATATTTTTCCTGAAGCCCCTGTGTTGCTCTAATCTACATTAAATCAATGTTCAATTAATGCGTGTCATCACTAATGTGATTAGACAAAAATTATGGAAAACGGCTCTTTACAATTTTTAATTGACAGTGAATGTCATTTTGGCATATATTTCTATATAGTTAAGATGACACACCTGCACTGGTGCAGTGTTACCACAGGGTGTCATGCTGAACCTACCATGACCCTCTTTTGCCTGACAGCAATAACTCAATCTTATCAGAGCTGCTGCAATTACTTGCTATTAACAGTGAAACATCCACCATTTCTATGTCCTTTTAATGCTAATCAACAAAAACACTTTTTTCATATTGAACTATGAATTTGAATTTGAATTGATTGGTTGGAGGATGTTTATGCTTTTGACTTTTTTATTCAAAGTGATATACAGTGCATTCTTGGTGTGCATTTATGTTGAAGCAATAGTTTACCCAAAAATAAGATGTCTTCTTCATTGGGACAGATTTGGAGAAATTTAACATTACATCACTTGCTCACCAATAGATTTGCTGTGAATAAGTGTAGTCCGAATAAGAGCTCAAACTGCTGATTAAAAACCATCACAATAATACACATGCTATAAACTCCAGTCCAACAATTAATGTCTTTTGAAATGAAGCTGTGTATTTGGAGGAAATAAGCTTTAAAATTATAAGTCCATAATCTATAATAAGGCTTCTAAGCAATGAAAAAGAGGTATCACTATCCACTAATGCCCTAACATCAGAGTCTACCCACATGTTTGTTTAGAGCAGTTTTGAATCATTTATGCTTGTAAACAGTGCTTGATCTGTGCATATTTTTCTCCTGATTCAGAGGGGTTGACTTATTTCCCTGGAGAAAGCAGGACTTGTTTTGAAGTTTGTTTTGCTTCACGAGATTGTGTAATTGATGGACCGGAGCCATGTGGTCATTTGTTTTCATCAGCCGTTTGAACTATCCTTCCGACGGCACCCATTCACGGCAGAGGAATCCACTGGTGAATAAATAAGGTACTGATAAATTCCTCATCTTTTCAAGTGAAGAAACAAACCGATCTAAATCTTTGATGGATGAGTGAATGTTAAGCAAATTTTCGTTTTTATCTGAACTGTTCCATGGATATCCTACTGAAGCTGACTTTTGAAGTGAATTTTCCTCTTTGACGTACTCCAACTCTCAGTGCCCTTCAAACCAAAAAGTGTGATCCACTTGTGGATTTATTTTTGCTGCCAGGATCCTTCGATTCTCATGGAGACCAGTTTGGAAAGTACTTGCAAGCAGATGGAAAAATCTGCTAGCTGTTTTATTTATTTCCTTATACAGGTTTCTGGCCGGGAAGGCATTTGTTCTTCAGATGCATCTTATGTGATGCTCAGCAAATTTCCATGCAGCTGTGTACGAGAAATCTTACATGGCATTTGATACATTTTTTGAGTAAAAAGAAGTATGTGTACATTTAGCAAATGAGTATTTTTGTTCATTAATATACCTGAGCGCAGCAGACGGCTTGAATGGAGTTCACTGCATGAGCCAAATTAGATTCTTATGCAATCTTTTGTTTGCGTTGTTAATGATCCATGTGAAAAATGATGTCGACGTCTCTGAAGCAATAATGATGTTTTTGGTTTTCATTTACGCTAATGTTGTAAGATAAGCACATTTTGGTGTTGCCATCTGTCCAGTGAACAAGTGCTTTCATTGGTCCCTACAGAATAATTGCTGTTTACCCTAAAGAGCAACAGTTGCTGTCTATTTTAATCATTTCAATTCCGTGTCCGTTTATTATCTAACTGATCTGAATCATATAGACATGCTATATTTGTATCTGGAGATACAGAAGAAAATAATAAAATGTAAGTACCCCTGGACTGACTTAGAATCCATTCATAGCAGGAAAACAAATCATTATAAAATGCAGATGTTTAACATGCAGAACCAACACAGATTTATTTTTTTATTTCCAGTCCAGTGCATAAACAAACCCGCAACATATTTACGAACGATTTCAGAGCTGTAATCAAATCTTAGATAATGAAAGGAAACAAAATCAAATTTTGCAACTCATCCCTTATCAACCAAATGCACACAGCTACAGATTCAAGATGTTTCCATGGCATTTAAATCTGTAAGTTAATTGAGCAGGTAAGCAGCATTATAAATATTCATGAGGCATCTGACTTACTCGCGTATCAGTTCTTGTATTCCATCTCGCGTATCGCGGCGAGAGACTTGAATGGTGCACCTTTTTGCTCAGTCCCCCACCAAATGAGATCTGTGAGCGACTCAAAGAAATGAAGCTGTGGGTATGAGATGCTAGAAATATCCCCATTGCCTTCACGTATGGCAGAGAGAGTAAATAAATTCAAGCACCAGTGTTTCTAGGTTTACATCTGTTTGCTCTTCATTACAGGCTGTTTTTTTTTTGTCTGTGTGCAGAACATCATTATTCCAGCACTGATCCTTAATGTCAGATACAGGAAAAAAAAAATATATATATATTAAATCAGAGATAGCGACAGATGCCTCAGGACAAATATGCTTTTTATTTTTAATGCGTTTATATCTCGGAAATTCTATTACATGGTGATTTGAAACCCTGTAATACAACCATATTACAATATGTAATTTTAAATAATAAAAAGTGAAAATGTATTTTTATGCAACATCTCAGTAAACAGGAATTAATAGAGTAAATTAAGTTTTACACTCAGTATGTTATTTTTTGCTGTCAGTAAAGTCAAAGGATTAACCATTTTGTGTCTCCTAGCAACCCACAGTATGGTGTTTGAATGAGTTGAACATGTTCAGTCGGCGAAAACAAGTGCAGACCAGTGCCAAGAGACGCTGACAGGGTAACACACTAACCTCATGAATGTGTGTGTTGACATTTATCTGAAGTTGTAAGTGCAGTGTCATAAAGACAGTCATATGTCCCCACCTGTTTGTTAAAAATGTAACTTTCAGAAAGATATGGTGCAAACATAGTCTTATTGCCCCTTTTTCTTCAAGTTTTGTTTCTTCAAATAGTAGTTTAACCCAAAGGTGTTCCTCCTTTTTGCTTAAACTGTCTTTGACCTCTGTCCTGCAAAAAGCCTAATCACTAAATGCAATACTTGTTAAAAAACATGTATGATAACATTTCATAAATGCCTGATGTCAGTTAAATCCCTTTTTGCTTTACATAGGCCTAAATGTTAAAGGCAAAGCCAGTTATTAAAATTTTTGCAGCATAGTTTTTGGTATGGTTTCAATTTGGCCATACAGAAGTTTTAAATCTTTCGTTGCGTACTATAAATGTTCAGAAAGCATGGAGGGAACAGAGTGATGTATATCTAAGTGAGGAAAATCAGTATGCTTCTGATAGCTTGAGAGTGTCATTGAGCGATATGATGGATGTTGCCAGGGAGGAAATGACTTGCAGCTGTTTCACTCTAGATATACTGCACCTGTCTTAGTTTTGAAGAATGACGCATGAAAGCCATACTAATGACTAATAGTGAGATAAAACTGAAAGTGGCCCACTGTTTATCTTAACACATGCAATATGATACTGTAAATATGTATATAATTATTATATATATAATATGGAATATTTTGCTAAGATTTCGCTCAGCACAAGTTTGAGAAAAACATTATGGACACTGCATAATTATCATCAATGTCAGACAGACAAATAGTTATTGGCTTTTCAGCAGTTCAACAATATATGAAGCACATTCTCAACAATATTATTTTCTAACCAAGTATTAATATTACAGTTTTAGTGTTCATTGTCTTGCTAATTTAGTGGGAGGAAAAACATTAAAGCACCCAGGAGATGTTCTTGACTTTCAGATGATAGTGCCTGTGCAGTGCTGTTTTCCCGTATTGTTTATATTTGTCACCTTCAGTGAAGGAGATGCTTTCTTTTTTCTGTGAAAAATACAATTGAAGCCCTTTTCCCTGCTGGTTTCTTCTTACCTCATCCAGTGCGGCTGAGAGTGACCCGGAGTGTTTGTAAAAGCAGTTTTCTGGCACTGCATGAAAATGAGATCTCCATCTAGTTGCAACTCTACCTTGAACATGAGCTACTAGCGCTGGAGGTCGCTGAACTCTTATGAGTCACGCATTTGCATAGTAATGAAATACTAACAGGCCTTTTTCATTTCATTTTACTTTACCCCGCTGTTGATCAGAAAGAGGGGACAATACCTTATCCATCAATGCTCTCAATGCTACTTAACCACTGCTGTGTCATAGATGCTCAGTTGTTGAGCTCCAGTTGTGCATTTAAATGAAAATTCCTGTTGAAGCTTGTATAACAGTCGCAACTTCTCCATCATTCTCTGGTTTCAGATATTACAGTTCAGTTACAGTTTTTTTCATCCACCTTATTTTGTCGTAGTTTTTCTATAAAATAACCTCTGACAACACTGTTCCATAGCAACTTAAATGCAATTAACTGGATATTTCACCCAATTTTTTTTTTTTGTCATTTATCAAAGTTACACACAGGTTCATAATAGACAAAAATGTCCATGTCAAAAATGTTTTAACCTTGGGAGCACAGATGAGACTGGGCTGAATAAGATTTTTTGGAGGAAAACTGGGAGGCTTTCCCATTGATGCCAAGGAAATTACACTGTCAGGGATCCAGTAAAGTATGAAAAATATCATCACAATACTCCATCTGCCAACCGTGGTTCAATCTGAATGTTATGAAGCGACGAGAATGCTTTTTGTATGCAAAGCAATACAAAAAATAATTTGTCGTCTCTGTGCCTCTCTGCAAATCACTACAGCACCGTTTTGGAGAATATCCACTGAAAGAAAGTGTTTGACTCTAAATCATTAAAATTAGTCGTTTTTAAAAGGGTCCCAAGCTGTTTAATTTTATTGTATTAATATATTATCATATTACCCGCCCACTTGTTGGTGTTTTAATGTTGATCTGAATGAAAAAGCAAGTTCATTCTTTGACTAGGTGCCGCCTTTTGTAGCGTAAAAGCTCACAAATGCTGCTTTTAAATAAAATCGACCAATCACCAGTCGAGGGTTTTGGAAAAATTCATATTTAAGCAAATCATTTAGGAGTCATTGAACAAATAAGGTACAAATAAATGCAAATTATAAGAAATTGAAAGTGCTTTTGACCTTGCATGCGTATCAACATGTTGTTTGGGACTCCCTTAACCAAAATATGAACCTTTCATAACCCATAGGAGCACTTTAACATTTCAAAAAATTCCTTGGAGCACACCATAAAATACATGGTTTTAGCGTTTCTAGTGTAAATGTTGTGAATGTAATAGTAAAATGTGACTCTGACTATGATTTAAGTACAGTATCACCTCTGATGCTCTGCTTGCGACTAATTGAAGTAAGCGTTGATTGAGAAGCATTGCCTCCTGCCTTCTCTCAGCCAACTCTAGGCTAGTCATTAGAGCAGCCTCCAGCCGTCTCAGATAACGAGTCTGCTTTTCCTAGAGATCAGGTCTTAATCTGAAGCCATTATGGAGACCTTTTCTTGAATCTGAGGGACTCACTGCCAAGCAGAATCATTGTAATTGGTGTGAGCGGGGATTCATCAAGACCAAAGCCTGTGAAGCAAGATTGAAGCATGTTAATAAAAGCTGCGTGACACTGCAGACAAAACAGGGCCGGTCAGAAATGTTGAAATGGCTTTCGGAAGTGCACTGATGGCCTTATTTGCATATGGGAATTTGAAGGGAGTGGCCTCTGTCTCTCAAATGGACAGTGAATGTCAGTGGAAAAAAAAAGACAGACAGTAATGCATTTTGTCTAGTAGAGTGTAACATTTAGCTGACGTGAGAATCGGTTAGGTTTTGGTGAAATTAATGTATGAGTCGGTCCTGCTATACAGACACCTACTTTTTAAATAAAATTCTCATGTAATTTTATACAAATATAATATAATAGCATTTTACAGTATTTCTAGACATCCAGAAATATTCTCTGGTCAAATTCAGGCACTTTTTATTTGCAGGATTTAAACAAATGTAAATGAGTTAATTGAATATCTAACAAAATGCAAGTAAAGAGCAAACATTTGTATATAATTTGAAAACCTGTTGCTGAGAAAACTGAGATGTGATTTAAAAAATGTGTATTTGATATGATCATTTATTTTAAAGATAATACTTAAACTATATATACTGTATCAGTCTTTATATTGCAAGTTCCATTTACACAATAACACAGGAAGTGCAGTTTTCTCTGGCAGTGTTAATGATCTTATTAATGTGCTGAAACGGATAACAACATAATGGATTTTTATAAATGTCTTTATATGAATTTGGAAACCTATATTTGTTTTTAGAATAATTGGATATGATCAAAAAATGTAGACATATCTGATGTACATTTTTAAAGTTTAGAATGTAAATATGTAAGTCTTACATTCCAGTTGTAATAATATAAATATACCCAAGAAATGATGATGTGACTATGTACAGATAACAAAATAGTAATGGATTTGAAAAAATAGCAAAATAATAAATTAAAAAACACTAATGTTCTCTTAATGCTGTTATAAAAACAGTTTATATTCCTTTATATTAACTTTATATTAAGAAATATAAGATGGGAGGTAGTGCATAATAGAAGAAAAATTAGCATCATCGTCTTCCAGAGCTATTATCTGTGAGAGTTGAGGAAAAGGCCATATGATGCGTATTATGTTTAGTGTCAGGAAGAAGTAATTTAGTTACTCTTGTTTCCTCATATGGCGAGTCATATTAAGTAGATTGGGGAAAAAAATGAATAAACCATTGCAGTGGTTTTTCTTCTTTTTCTGCATGGACAAACAAGCAAATAGCTGTTTCAGCTTGCGCTGATTAAGGCAAAGTCGGCGCCCATGAATCTTTGATTGCGTGTCCATCCATGTGGAAATGAACATAAATGTACAGCAATTACTGGTTATTTATCCAATTATCCAAATTTTACTCAGTTCTGTCAAATCCAACACCATATTTTAGGCACAAAAAAGCAAATATACTTCAGGTCCATGATTCAAATGATTTTGAGTTCAGCTCCTTATGTAGTTTCAAATATTGTTCAAAAGAAACTGGTGCAGACAGCTATGTAATCACATTGTTGACACTTGCAATCTAGTAGGGGTTATGCTGCAAAAGACCTGGTAGTATGTGTAGTGCAAGCTCCAGATGCATGTTGCAGGGAATCGAGACGCATGAAACTTAGGGGTGAAGAGAGAGAGCTCTTTAGATGGACCATAATTGATGCCCTTTGCTGGTGAGCATCTTTGTTGAGAGGCTTGTTCTTCACTTTGTCAGATGCCAATTTACTTTTCATCTTTTAAACTAGCCAGGCTCTACAAAAAGCCCACAAGGACCTCCTCTGTTTTCGTGTAATTAGCTTTGAATCAATTTTTTCCCTGCATTCAATATTCAGCCCACTCTCCCTTTGAATATTCATCCATAAACGTGCCATTCTGATGACAAGTTCGGTTCTCATTTCTTCTAGAGCTTACCTGATATGCGCTGGAGATTTTAGACGGGTGATTATTTACTCTCGCTCGTGCCTTTTCAAACCTACTTGGTTTTCTTGCTTTTATTGAAACACTGAAGGAGATGTTGAGGTGGATGTTCACACTGCTCCCTCTCTAAAGTGAATAGTGACCAGCTGTTAGGCTCCTAAAAGCATTTCAAAGCACAATGTTGTACTACAATACATTTCATATTATATATCATTTAACACTTACATTAGAAAACTATTATTATCTTTCTTTTAATGTAATTCAGAGACAGTATTTACTTGAGTACAAGAAAGTACTACATTTTTATGTACTTAAAAAAAAGAAATGTATGCTTAGGAATGTAATGAAGTGAAGTTTTTAATAGAAAATACATTTACTTGAGTAAAGTAAAAATACTTCACTACTGTCCACCTATAGATAGATAGATAGATAGTCATACAAATAGTAACAAAGGTCACTGGGTTTGAAACGACATGCGGGTGAGTAACTCTCAGTAACAAGTGAAAGAACACTCTGTTAGTTGCTAGTTTGACAGGATGGCTAGAAAGTCTGGACAAACAGTCACTGAAAAGGACAAAGAGTCTGAATCACCCATTACCATCATCTGAGAAATCTATTTCTTACCTTACAACAAGAGACATTATTTGTCAAATCCCAGAGTTTATTTTTATAAAGTAAATATTTAATAGCTTGGTGCCTATGAGGGATATCTTCGATTATGTTTCTACACACCTGCTTGTCAAACTAATGCTGTGTCCTATTTTTTTAAATGATTTACTTTATTTTGTCATTGTAATTTGGGATTGAATTATTCAGTGCACTGAGACTGGTAACTGTTCTGACTTCTGTTACAGTGTAGACTTTTATTTAACGTTGAGTGTTTTATAGTGCGTTTTAAAATATGCAAAGATCTGATTGGTGTTTAACGGTACAGTTGTGGGATTCAGAGTTGTTTAAGACAAAAGCAAGTATTGAGACTGCAGTTTTGTTTTTATTTCGAAAATGAATGCAATGAATAAGTTATGAAACACCTGGCTGATAGCGATTTAATTCCCTCTTAATTACTGTCTGATTTGGCAGAGCTGAAGTATGTACTTGGCAGAAGGGCTTTGAAATGATCTCTCATCTTGTTAATGTGTGGCATTTATTATCCCTTATACTCCTGTAGTTTGCTTGACCAGATACAGAATTTCTTATGTCTGGGATTCTGAATTATAGGCACTCAGAAAGTTTGAGAGAAGTCTAAAAGTGCGTAATAGCACCATTTAGACTCGAACGGATAAAGTGAATGTGTCATTTAGATTTCAAAAGTCAAGCGCAAATGGAGCAGGACTGTTCAGATCCACTTTTATTTATCTGACAGAGAATCCACTAGAAAATAAATGGTTGTTACAATAACACTCCAGATTTACCTCCAATGCTGTAAACACCAATTAAACTATGGACATTATACTGCTGATTTTAATGCAGAATTAATAAATGTAAGTCTGAGGGCTAAAGTTAAATAGACTACTGAAAGGAAAACTACTAATAAAGCTTGAAAAGGTGTTCAGACTTTAGAAAAACCATCACTTATGCCTCATCTGTTTTCTGATGCATAACAATATGAAAGCAGCCAAGTGAATAAAACAAAAAGAAAAAAAAAATGAACAGAAGGTGCAGCAGATGAAAGCACTTTCATAATACAGTAATAGGTCTGTGGCCTTTTACGCAGCCTGACAGTGTTTTGTGCTCTTCCTTTTGAAGATGGGTAGCAATAATGTCTAAATACTATGCTGTGTTTACAAGGTGATTTACAGTATCATATGTATTTGCTAGATTTTAAAGTATAACAAGTTGGCATTAATTAGAAATTGCTGCAATCTAAATGGATATATGCTTTATGTGAGGTCATGAAGTGTGGTGTATGATTTGTGTTTTTAAATTGAACTGCTAGTAATGTTGTTATAGTTATGTGCACCTTGATCATTTTCAATGCAGGATGTTTATTGGGTAATTTGCATTTGGCTCATTTACCATCTGCTGAACCAAAACATAGCACTCTGCATAGATTCTTTTCGATGAATTATATGAAGACATTTTCTATTTCAAAAATCTCTATAAATATTTTTCATATATATAATGCAAGATCACACAAGCAAGCATGCAGCCTCATGATATTCTGGGGAAAAAGTAGAATTTTATACTGCAGTTCAAAAAACTAAAATTAAACTAAAGCTTACATTTTAGGCAATTTTTAAATATTAGGCATCACTGATAAGCATGTTGTCCGTTTTTGTTTCTTTGCTGAAGCAAGTAGTTCCAAAGAAAGACACTACAGAGCCTTTCAAGCATCACATTGGTGGTTAGTTTTTTTTTTTTTTTTTTTAGTTGTATAAATGACTAAAAGATCTGTAAAAATCAAACTGTTCAAGAAATGAGTCGTGATTGAATTCATAACCTGCAGAAATAATCCTTGAAAAATCCCTCACTACTATACTATATAGTATACTATATACAATACACGGTCAGACAACAGTAAAACTTTACAGTAAGGTTCATTAGTTAACTACTTTAGTTACCATGAAATAAGAATAAACAGTGATTCTACAGCAGTTATTAATATTACTTAAAGTCTTTACTAAAGCTTTAAAATCAAAAACATAAACAATGCACAACTGTGTTTTTATTAGCTTACAAAAATTGTGATAAATGCATTGTCCGTTCATGTTAATTAATACATTATCTGATGTTAACAAATGTTTTAATACATTGTTCATTGTTAGTTCATTATAGCTCAGGTCCATTAAAGAATATTAGCAACCTTTGATAGTAATCATGTATTAATAAATATTACAATGACCATTAACTAAGATTAATAAATGCTTTAGCAGTAATATCATGTCAGATGATGGGAACTAATATAAAAAAGAAATGTTTTAAAAATAAATGCAAAATGCAACCAGTGTTTACAGTGTTTAAAGTATTCTTAAAGAACATACTTAGAATTCATGCTGAAATCCTATACCTTTATTGTGATGAATTTATTATGTGATGTATTACACTATATAGTATTTTTTGTAAATCTCTAATGGACACTTGAGTGCAGTACTTAACATCAAGCAGATACATACATAATTAATAAAGCATTACCTTACAATGGAACTAAATGAATACATTAACACAACGAGTGAACAGTAGCTTAAGGTAAATGAGGTAACACTTTATTTTAAGGACCAATTCTCACTACTAACTAGATGCTTACTGGCATGTGTATTACTACTACCATATTTTTAGATCCCTTAATACCCCATACCTAAACTTACCTACTACCTTACTAACTATTAATAAGCAGCAAGTTAAGGGTTAAAGGCAAAAGCCATAGTTAATAGTTAACAGTGGTGACTGAAAATCATTTTTAAGCATTTTCAAACATTTCACAAAAATCAACATCAAACCATGTTGACAAAACTTAGGAAATTGAATTTGATTGATCAAACCTTTTATCGAATATCACACAAACAAATTGAAAAAAGAGCTTGCCAAAACGGACGTATTCACATTAAACTTGGCACATATCAACACAAGCATGATGATTCATGGGTAGTTTTGACACAGCGCCATCTACTGGTCAAGGCATCTGAAAAATTTATTGGTTTAACGAATCGGTTTTGATCATGGTTCAGTATTTATCTCTTCAGTTCTAGAACCTAAAGAAGCAACATCAGTGTGTAGGAGAGAAGAGTCAGTCTTGTGAAATCTTGCTAATGGCCATGGGAATGTCAGCTAGAGTACTAGAAGTATTCAAGCGAAGTATTCGGCTGGAGGTTGTGAGGCTGCTCTGAGTACCATGAGGTTTTCTTCTTTGAAATATGTTCTGGCATAGATATGACAGGAACTTGTTGTGCAGAGAAGCATAAATAAAGGGGTTGTAGCACGCTGAGCTCATGGCTAACAAATGGCACGACACCTGGATCACATTGACGTGATTCTTGCTCAGGATGGCAAAGTCGGTGTCCAGGTCGCGTATGAGGTTGACCACCTGCAAGGGAAGCCAGGAGAATGCGAATGACAGAACGGACACTAGTAGGAGTCGAAATGTCTTACGCCTCTTTTGCCCCCACTTTTCCTGGTTGGAGGGTGTAGCAGCCATGAGCCGAGGCGTAGCTCGGTGTTGCAGGTGGCAGGAGATGGCACAGTAGGATATGGAAACTGCTGCTAGAGGAACAAAATAAGAAAGTAGCAGGAAGAAACATGAATATATGAGACGACTGAGTTCCTGTCCCTGCCAGAACTCCTCACAAACCACCATTTCATGTCCTGTCGCGCTCAGATCCAGATAGACCGTGTGCAGAGCCGTCGGGGTGGACATTGCTAACGCACAGAGCCAAATGCCGACCACCAACCAAACGCAGAAAGATCGACCTCCGCGACGGCGAATGGGGTATGCGACTACCACGTATCGGTCCACTGCGATGGCGGTTAATGACAGAACTGCCGCAAACACAGTCGCGGTTTGCATCAGGGTAACAAAATGACACATGAACTGGCCAAAAACCCAACCGCGCTCATCAAAGGCGTAAAACGCAGTCAGGGGAACGCAGAACAGGCACATGACCAGATCAACCAGTGCTAGGTTTCCGATGAGGAAGTTTGTAGTGCTGTGAAGTTTCTTGTTCAGGCCGATGAGGAGGAGGAGGAGGAGGTTCCCAGAGCAGGCTACCAGGACGAGCATGGCGTACAGAGGGATGAAGAGTGGCTTCAGGTCCATCAGGAGCTGCAGTCCGCTGAACGATGACGCAGATGCATCTGAAGTCATGTTTGTCCACGATTCGTTACGGAGATAGTCCATGTCCACCAGGCTATGAAGACGACAAACTGACACCTGTTTGAAAAAAATGGCATGTAAATAGAAAAGACATTGTGAATGTATGTTTTACCGTTTAAAAGTTTTATTTAGCAAGGATGCACTGATTTGGTCAAAAGTGATGGTTTAATGTTACAAAAGATTTTAAATAAATGCTGATTTCCATTAAATGTTAACTGAATAATAAATGCTGCATTCCTTTCATCAAAGAATCCTGAAAAAAAAACACAAAATCAATAATAAAGAATGTTTGATGCACCAAATCAGCATATTAGAATGATTTCTGAAGTATCATGTGAAAATAAATGACATATTTTAAATATATTAAAATAGAAAACAGTAAAATTTTACAGTTACAATTACTGATTTTACTGTATTCTTGAGAAAATGCAGTCTTTGTGACCCTAACAGAGTTAAATTATTACCATGACTTGCAGAGGCAAAGCAATATATAATTGACCTGACATGAACAATATTAAAATAATTATGAATACTAATAATTTTTGTATATTGCTTGCATACCGGTAAAAGAAATAAACAAGAAATGTAACTATTTTGTGTTCTAAATGTATTGATTTCCAGTGGTTTCAAGGTGTTGGCAGCTAATAATACACTACACAAAACACATAGTCATGTGTATGAAAACTTGTATTTAATGTAGTCTGAGTCTACATAAAATGCATATTTTCTTTAATCCTATGTAGTTTTGTCTGAACTGACCTCCAACCCATTTTTAGGGTCACAAGCAGCCGATTACAGGCCACTGTAAATAACAAACAAATTCAGTAATTCCTTGGATCTACATGCTCTTTGTGATATCAGCACAGATCGCTACACTAAGCCGCCCTGGATTGAATGCCCACTTGGATTATTTGTGTGTGATTTAAAGTAGAGAGGTCATGTATTTTAAGCCTGTAGAAAAGATTCCATCCATTCCAGATCTACAATATAAATTAACTTGTGGCCAAATAAGATCTTTTTATACAAACCGAATAGAATAGAATAGGAACTTATATAGACTACAGTGTTCATACCAGAAAACATAGCAAATGTCTTCTCATACAAGTGATGTACAAATAACATCTTGAAATGATTCAACACTGCGTTATTATTTTTGGATTTCAGTATGATAATAATTCCAAATTGCAAAAGCAAAACGCTTATGTCTTCCTTTCTTTCTGAAAGCTACAGTGCATTAGGTGTAGACAGAAACCACTTTTATCTCTGGGATAAAATTCCACGAACAGCCACTTGTACATACTACTTGTGAACAAGAAGTCTCTTTTGAAAGTGGTTAAGGCTGAACAACTTCAGAAGACATTTTGGCTTCTATCTGTTAGAGAGCCCTTACGAGATGCTCAGACTTGCATGTTTTCATTGTAAAGGATGAATAGAATAAGAAAAAAAAAAAGAATCTGCTGTTGAAACAGTTTATTTATTTTCCGCTAATTGAATAAATCCCTTTACTGTTTGCATTTTGCATTAAAAGTCATTCATGGTCGTATAAATGCATATAATCTATGGACAGTTCTAATGAAAACTCTGAATAAACAAACGCAAAAGACAAACAGAGAAATGGCCTGTGTGGATTAGTTCACCTAATGCATTCATATTTCCAGTCTAAGTGGATCTCCATTATTAATGAACAGTTATGTCCACTCTGGACATGCAGAGAACATTGTGAGACAGAAAGTCCGGTATGTTGCTTTCTATCAAATAGGCTACTACAATATGATCTGTTCTGAACATAATGCTGCTGGTTCCCAGCAGACTGTTAGAAAAGCAGTACAGCTCAAATCTAAATGAAGAAGACTGCAGTTACATTACTAACAAACCTAAAAGACAGATTTAATCCAATACTGTAATGAGAGCTAAACCTCACTGACTTTCCTCTGATGATAAATGAGGAGTTTAAGAGGACTCCTTCGATGTATAAAATTATGACCATTAAATAGCCATTATTAAATAGAATATCTATTAAATGCATGTTATGTTTATACAATAAAAATACGACTCTACGTCGGTGTATGTTATAGATACCAACTGATTCTGATTAATTTCATGCACCCAACAATTCCTTATTAGCCTATCATTGTGACTAATATCGTACCAATTTGAACATTTTCAACACGCACAGCAATATTTCAAATTAAGCTAAAACATGTTGCCCACCTTTGTCCTTTTGATCACTTCTTCAGTGGCTGCTGCATGATCCAAGAACACTTAGTTTAAGGATACAGGTAAGACTTCTTCAGACTGAGTAAATCTCTACGTTGCTCTTATTAAATACAACCCATGCAATTTTTCTTCTTCAAAACGATCCCAACTCGTGTACATTGAGCTCGAAGAGCGCCGCCAGATACGCGCACAGATGACTGGAGAGTTCCCTCGACGCGTCAGTAACGACCAGCCGCCTTATATAATGCTAGAAAAACTATTGCATTGTTCAGATTTCACAGACCTTCCTATCGGCTAAATAAACAATTGTAATTAAATACATGAATTGAATTCAATACAATAAGAACAAAAATGGAAATAAATTCAACTAGGCATAATTTAAAGACCAAAGTAAGTACAGAATATTTGGTCATCAAACGCTCGTGCAATGTCCAACATGCTTTCGTATTATTTAAATATTGTTTGCATTAGTAAAGTATGAATAGGCTACATCAATTAAGGAGTCACCTAAACTAGACGTTACCTACTAAAACTACTTTTTTGGGGGGTCGATAATGAATCATTGGCTGTACGGGAGCATAAACTACTGAGCTGGATCAATATATTGTATACACACAACAACTTATGATGTTGAGGAGGAACTGGAAGCAAAAAACAAATTTGAATAATAAAATGTCAAAGTAAATAAAGCACTCATGGAATAAAAATTAACAATTTAACATGCATAATAGGAATAAGATTTGATAAATAAAAAATTGAGGAACAAAGCAGTGATGCTTGAACAGCCTAATGACAGGAACGCCCTGGAGTGCTGCCTCATCCATATTCAACAATAGTGACATCTATTGGTTACTGCTGGGCAAAAATAT
Source organism: Enteromius radiatus (assembly GCA_032357445.1). Taxonomy (NCBI): domain Eukaryota; kingdom Metazoa; phylum Chordata; class Actinopteri; order Cypriniformes; family Cyprinidae; genus Enteromius; species Enteromius radiatus. Next base: position 11,145,403 of record JAUCMS010000031.1, on the reverse strand, counting down.
CAGCATGCATCACTACAAAGGTCACACGAATCTCATTATGGCTCCTTCTGAGTTTTTATTATCATTTCAGGATACAATTACTAACATGTTTAGAGACAATAGGCATATTACACCTAACATTCTCTATTCATTTAATTTTTAGTGGCCATCCAGTCCACTGACCTACACATTTGAATCCAGGAAACAATAGACAAACTTTCAGTTTATACAAATATGCATGAAATAATGCATTTATAAATGTAATGTTTGTGTATGTTTGGATTTGTGTATAAACAATACCACAGAAAAGCTGTAAATAGCAAAAGCAAAAAAAAAAATTATTTAATAGTAAATAATATACACTACGACATAGTGTATGTGGAATGTTACATGATAAAATGTAGTCACGTTTTCTCTCAGCAAATCAGACTTCTGCTTTTGCAGAGCATGTTACCACCTGGCAAGTACAAATTCTCAAAGAGAGAGATTTTAATTTTTAATTCACACATGTATTTCCTTTTAGTCCTACAAATATGAGGATACAATAATGAATCTTATATTAAACCAGATTGAGAGACATGCACAACCAAAGACACCTTAATAGAAATCTGTGATCAAATGATCCCATTAAACGGATCACAACAAAATTCCCCTAATACTGCAGGTCAGTTATTGCTGTGACATGGTTATTTCTCTGGGCTCGGGCACTCTTCCTCCTCACACGGCTTGTCAGTTTGGGTTGAGTTGGCAGGAGCCTCACTGTTCTGTGCGGGTAAGAGAAGGTACTCCAGCTCTTCTGCATTGATGGCCACCCTTTCAGGAGACAGCCAGCGCTTGAACTGCTCCAAAGCACTGCAGGATAGACAAAACCCAACAATTACACACACAAAGAGCTGATTACATTCCTTTAACCACAGAAATAAGTGATTTATATAATCAGTACAGAGACAAATTTATCTTTTGAAATTACCTAGAGATCTAAATAATAGCCTAATCAAGGTAATTAATGAAAAAAAAATATTCTGATAAAACTACTGGAACTTCTGAGGACCTCAGGACCATCTACGAGTTGGTAAGGTACAATTACCATTCACAACTACTCCAACAACCAGAGTGGGCTTCTTATCTGGCTAAGCAGTTACAAGCATATTTTGCACACTTGCTATGGGTGATGTTGGGTCACAGATGCAATCCAAGAGTAAGTCAACAACAGCATTGTTCAAGCAGAATAAATTAAGTGTTCTAGATTGGCCAAGTCTGAGTCCTGACCTTCCCTTGAAACATTATTTTGTAATCTGAAGTAGACTATTTCAGCACAAAATTGTATACACATATATATATATATACATACATAATATATATATATATATACACAGTAATCAACATTTGAAGTGGATCATAAAATTTCACCAAAGTTGTCCTAAGACAAGAATGGGTATTGTTTTTGGATTTGAGGTTTGGACTTTGATGAAAGGTTTTGATCCGCTTTAAATGTTGACTACTGTATATATAATGTGTGTGTTGGAACAGTCTGGTGTGGGCAGAATGCTCCTAAAAAGTATAAAAAAAGTATAAAATAATATATAAAAATAATATATTTATATAAGACTTCAGTGATGCTTTATTTATTTGATCAAAAATACAGTAATATTGTGAAATATTAGCCTATAGCAATTTAAAATGTTTTCTATTTGAATACATTTTAAAATTGAATTTATTGCTATGATGGCAAAGCTGAAATTTCAGCATCACTATTCCAGTCTTCAGTTTCGCACGATCATTTAAAAAAATCATTCTTATATGTTGATTCAAGAAACATTCCTTATTATTATCATCATCATCAGTGTCGAAACCATGAAACCATGTCTTGTTATCATCATCAACATGCTCCTTAATATTTTAGGGATACATTTAATCAGAATCCTTTGAGTTTATAAAATTTATTTAATATTAAATATTCATAAATATTTTTTTATTTAATTTATTAAATGTTGACAATATAGACAATTATCCCACTTGCAGACATACGTGAGAATGAATAGTTCAAGATCCATGAGAGCAACAGACCTCAATCTTACCTCTGATCAAAGTTCCCTTCCTGGAACAATTCGGAGGTTTGGGCATCATGAAGGAATCTATCCCAGCATTCCTTTTTAGCCTGGGACAAGGAACGGAGCATTTCCCTTGATGTTACTTCATTCGATTGTCCCTTGATCCTCTTCAATCGGTTTTCTGCAGCAACATAACATGCTCTTAGAAACCAAATCAACAGGCCGTATGAAGTAACAGGCTCATCAAATGTAATTTCCTGTACCTAAACTGGCAATGTAAACCTCAGAGTCAGCCATTGGTTCCCAGGGGCAGAAAGAAGCTCTGGGAGCGTTGGACTGAGGGTTTCCTGGAGAGGAAGGCTCAAATGAGTCTGTAAACTGTCCACCATCCTGTTCCTGAGGCTCTGGCAGACTGGAGCAGACCTCAGACCACAGATCTCCACTAGATCGGGCCGCATGGGTTTCGAAGTCGTCAATCATCACGTTTCTAGTTAATTAAAGCATTCATTTGAATGAAGAATCAGTTACAAACAACCTGCAGCGACATGCGTGTTTAAACAAGATGGGATAACATTCATTAATTGAAAATAAATATCTGGCCTGTTAGGTTTTGATTAAGGAAAGAATTGTAAGTTTTAACAGGGATCCGTTACTCCTTGTTTGCATACGAAGGTAACGTTATCAAAAGTCCTAATGATTGTTGACATTGCAGGTCTCACGCAAACCCATATAATGGAGCAGTAGAAAAATATCATTGTAATGTTAGTGCTTACCTTAAAGTACAATGTTCTCAAACACCTAAGACTTAAGAGAATATATTAAAAAAGAGGGGGAAATACAAGCATTAGCATGTAAAACCCATCCTTCTCTCTTGCTTTCCCTTCACTGCTGCTGCTGGGATGCACGTACCCGGCAGGGATTACCCGCCGAATTTGATTGGCCGTTACACACGTCCGTCAATAATTCAGTGACTGTGATTGGTCGTCGAGACGTGTTTGGAAACGCTACTTCCGTTTACTTCTTCAGCACGTTGACATCGAGTCGAAATTTACGAGTAAGGTTTTTGTTTTGTCTTGACAGTTCTGTACTTGTAATTTATATCATCCATTTAGTTTCTATTACCATTGTAAAACAATATTATACAATATTATGTAATATTATGTACACGCCACATTTTGCTCTTTTTATTGCCCAGAGATATGGTTGTGCGTTAAAAACTACGTACAGCATCTTTAAAGCCCAGTTTGTTGCGTATATACTAATATTTTGTTATTTGACTGTCTATTTGGTGTTCGGCGTGTGAAATTTAGGTTAGGTCCGATTCGTAGGTTTGTTGACCTGAATCGAGGACGCGTGTTGGATGCATCAGTGATCTGACATCCAAAGACAGGTTAGAGCCAGAGATATTGAAATGAACAAACACACTGTTGCATGCATCACAAATTCAATTACTTCTTATGCATGTCATTTTTATTTTTTTATTTATTTTTTTTACAACAGTTTACCCTTTCAGGAAAAACATCTTAAATTAGTTTAGATTTGCTGCTTTCAGTTAGTCTCCCAGCTTGTTAAGGCTGCTAAGTTAGCTGGATTTTAGGGGGTTTAAGGACCCTAAAGACCAGCTTGACAAAATTAAAATGGTTTAAGTTTTTTTTTTTAAGACTCAAGACAGGTGTATGTCAGAGTGAGTTTACAGACTGTCCTAACTTGGCAGTTGTTGAAATCCAAACATCATTTGTTGCAGGCTCAGCTTGTTAGGCAATGCAGACAGTGCTCAGACTGGCAGCAGTAGCGGTCCCTATGGGTTTGCTGCTCTCCAGAACCATGGCATGGATCTCTAGTGGCAAAACACATATAGAACTCATCACCCGCTTAAGAGGTTAGTAGATAGATAGTGATATTAACATCACACAAATGTAATTTAATGGACAAAGATTCAGTAGTGAAGAGTTTAATGTTGTCATTCTGTGACAGATCATGGAGTTATCCGCAGTGACAGAGTGTTTAATGCCATGCTTGCCACTGATAGAGGGATTTATTCCAGAGACCACCCTTATGCTGACTCTCCCCAGTCCATAGGTGCATTTCATACATCAGCAGGCATATTGGTTTGAATATATGAGGCAAACTCTGACAAAGAAAAAATGTGTAGCTATTTTTCACTCTGTGTGTATGTATGTGTGTGTGTGTTATCTGCAAAGGATACAAGGCTACAATCAGTGCCCCTCATATGGTAGGTCAGGCAAACACCTCTGAAATAGATGTTAATGTTATATTTAATGTGCTATAATGAATTTACTTGTTTTTCATGAATTATAATGATTTGTTGTGTAGCATGCACATGCTCTTGAGGTCCTCAGTGACAAGTTAACAGAAGGAGCATCAGCCTTGGATGTGGGTTCAGGAAGTGGATATCTCACTGCATGCTTTGCCAGAATGGTAAACGTTGTGTATTTTCTTCAACATTTCATGCATGTTTTTAATATGATTTTTTTTTTTCACATTTATGAACTCAATACTAACTAGAATATGTATGTTGCAAAACAAAAACAATTAAGCAGCACAACCAAAACAATAAAGCAGCACAACTGTTTCCAGCATTAATTATAAATCAGCATATTAGTATGATTTCTGAGGGATCATGTGACACTGAAGACTAGATGCTGAAAATTCAGCTTTGCTTCACCGGAATAAATTATATTTTAAAGTATATTAAAATTGAAAACTGTTATTTTATAATATTTCACTAATTTTATTTATTTTTTCATTACAAACTTATTGAAAAAAAATTTCAATTTAAAAAATTTTTTTTCTTTAATTAGACATTCTAAACCCTGTTGTATATATTTTACCTACTCTGCAGGTAGGTCCCTCTGGAAAAGTAGTGGGAATTGACCACATAGATGAGCTGGTGCAAGCCTCTGTGAAAAATGTCCAGGCAGACGATCCAGAATTGCTTGCTTCTGGACGAATTAAACTAGTGGGTGAGTGATTATATATATATATATATATATATATATATATATATATATATATATA
>JAUCMS010000031.1:11125459-11140234 GCA_032357445.1 Enteromius radiatus | reverse complement strand
TTCTTTCTTATGAAACGCTCATTTTTGATCGCAAAACTTGTTGGTTTCAGAATATGGCATCAACAAGACACGCGATAAAACCTATGCAGAAATTTGTATAAAAGTAGTTTCATTGGTTTTTGTGTAAGAACCGAAATGGAACTGAAAATGAATTTTGTGGAAAAACGTGTGAATTTCAAAAATTCTCTAATTTCAAAAAAAAAGTACAATGAAACACAAACATTCTCATCGGACCTGTTTATGACAACTTGTTTTTGTAAAACGTTTTTTTTTTTCTCCCTTGCAGTGGGTGATGGACGGTTGGGTTATCCTGATGAAGCCCCCTATGATGCCATTCACGTTGGAGCAGCAGCTCCAACACTCCCTAAAGCTGTATGCACATAATGATTTAGACTTAATTGCTGCTCACATAGCCTGCAGTAGTCTTATTTAAGCATATGCATTAACAGCTCCTGGAACAGTTGAAACCAGGTGGGAGACTTGTTTTGCCTGTGGGCCCAGAGGCTGGAAGCCAGGTTCTGGAGCAGTATGACCGTCAGAGCGATGGTACTTTCCTCAGGAAAGCGCTGATGGGTGTTGTTTACGTCCCACTGACAGACAAAAACCGCCAGTGGCCTGGGTACGCATCCAGTCCTTTTGAGATAAAGCAGAATATTTCTATTGCACTGGAGCTCATCACAACTGTGTGGCTGTTGATTTGTTTCTCTTCCCAGTGATGAGCTCTGATTGCAGTATGGTTGCCCCTGCAGGAGATGGCGCTGGTGCTGTGGCTCAGAAAGCCCTTAGGGCTGAGGGAACGCCTCCCATCGCATCTCCACCTGCTGCCTAGCAACACACTCGTCTTGATCATTCAGATTCTTGATTTAAAACTGAAGTTCAAATGCAGCAACTGCTAGAGGACTGAAACGAATGCTGTAATTTCTGAGGAAGTGTCTCTTCACATGCTTAAACTGCGTGAGCACGAACTTTTATATGTAAGGCTTGTGATCTCAGTAGCTTCGTAAGCCATGTGTTCAGTTTTAACATACTATACAGCAAGAAGCAATCGAAACAGTTATGTAAATGTAACTGCTACCATGCTAAGTTATATGCCAAGGCTTAAATAAAAGTACTATTAGCTAATGAAGTTAACAAATGAGTTTAAAGACTTATTATCTTATTTGTGTAGTCTGTGCTTGAAGCCAGAATTTGAGTTGAAGTGCTGTTGTCTGATCGACTTTGTAATTTGATTTAAGTTTGATTTTAATTAATGTGACAATATTTTATATTAATCTACACATTAAATATAGAATGTTAATTGTGTACAAATTTAAATGTAAACATAATATAAGGCCTTATGGTTTTTTTTTATGAAATTAATAAAGCTCAGTATACTGTGATGTGTAATTTTTGAAGGACCATAAACTATACATTATCTTTACTATCCTAACTATGTCATACTAATATCAATCCCAACAAAAAAAAAAAAAATATATATATATATATATATATATATATATATATATGTATACACATACATACATACACACACACAGAACTGCATTAAAAGAAGTATAAATGCGTATGTATCTTGTAAATGAAGGTATAAGAGTAAAGGCTAATGTCTTTTGTCTAAAAAAAAAGTTGAAAATTAACTTGTGTAAAGATTACATGTGTTGAATGCTCAGCAAATATGCATATGAAAATAAATAAAAAAATAAATAATAGAAATATAAAAGTTACAAAAAAAGGAATACACATACTTCTATAATACACTTAATTAATTATAAAATTAAATACAAAAATCTACACCACAAATAATGCTTAAACACATGACGTCATATGATGTCATCAACCCAAGACGGAAACAATTCTGTCATTGAGCCGGATGGCATGCCTCACGTGTGTGAAGGGGAAGGCAGCAGGTTTAAATGTGTTACTTTGCGTTGAAAAAAGAGAAAACAATAATTTTCTGAAACACTTGTATCGAAACACAAAGGTGAGTGTTAAAACTCTGGGAACGCTACGGACAGCGCAAGTGTCCTTTATAAAGTTATTCTTCTCAAAACAACGGTCCTGCACTGAAGCGAACACCATGGAGACTAAAGACGCCACAGCTGAAGACGGCTGTGATACTGACAGCACTGTTACGACAAACCGCGGTAAACGTAAAAACGAGGAGACCGATGAGGCAACGAAGCAAAGCAACCGCAAGAAGCACAGGAGGTGCGGGAAACAGCTGCGTCCCGGGGAGCGGTACGTGCCTCCTCCACAGAAACGCAACCCTGGTGTGAGTTTCAGTCAAGAACATTTCGCGGAAACCTCCTACTATTTTGAAGGCGGTCTTCGCAAAGTGCATCCTTATTATTTTGACTTTACAACTTACTGTAAGGGACGCTGGATTGGTAAAACACTACTAGAGGTTTTTAAGAGTGAATTCCGGGCGGAGTCTCTGGATTACTACAATAACGCTGTCAAAGATGGGCGTATTAAATTGAATGAAACGCCAGTGGATAACCTGAATATAATATTAAAGGTAAGACATCACGTGACAACACTCATTGCCTGTCAGTTTATGTGTGCTGGTTTGTTTACTTCTCTTTTGCTCTTCTAGAACAATGACTTTATGAGGAACACAGTGCATCGTCATGAGCCCCCTGTGAGTGGGAAACCCCTGAAGATTCTGGTGGATGATGGTGAAGTGGTAGTGGTGGAGAAACCTTCCTCACTTCCTGTCCATCCCTGTGGCCGCTACCGTCACAATACTGTTATTTTCATTCTGGGAAAGGAGAAAGGCCTTAGTGGCCTCCACACCATACATCGACTGGACCGCCTCACTTCAGGTGTGCTGCTGTTTGCTCGTACACTCGAGGTCTCCAAGAAGCTGGATGCGATGGTTCGTGAGAGACAGGTAAGGCTTTCTGAGTGACACATATTTGGTGTTCAGGCTTTAGAAGATCTGCATTCTGTCAGTAACAGTTTGCAGGTGTTAAAATCTGCTTACAGTGGTAGTGTAAGGAGCGAGTGGAGAAAGAAGTGTTGCTTAAAAATTAAATGGGGAAAAAATTATTTGTTCATTTAATAAACCAACTGACCTAATGCTTAATTTTAAGATGCATTCTCCATAAAATAAGGCATGGCCAGTGTAACCTTGCTGATACACATCAGTTTCATATAGCCAATCTTTTTTTTCGATTAATCATTTAATAAAGCCCAATTTTCTTTTCTTTTCTTTTCTTTTATTGACAAAAATCCATATCCATGAGTCCTTCAAACAAATGTGTCAACTGAATGCTATGAAAACAGTGCTTAACTATTTATTAATGGGGAAAAAAACGAATAATTTAGAAATCTGTCAAAAAAAAAAAAGTTTAAATCTAAAAATGTTATTGTTGTTTATTGGGCAAATAACAAACTAAGTATAACAAATATGGCCTCCTATGCCTGTCATAACAGCTTGCATTCTTGCTGGCATTGTTTAGGTACTTATTGACTTTAATTGGGTGTCTGGGGAAAAAAACACTATAAAGTGCTTGACTATTTATTTCTGCCTTTTTCATAGATAACAATAACTACTGTATTATAGCATTAGAAATAACCAACTAATGTTAATAAAGAGCTCATGAGCTAAAAAACATGACTTGTTAGAAACTTTATATAAATGTGTTTTAATAAATTTGCTAACCTCTGTATACAGTGAATATAGTTTAAATCTCTACATTAAAAGTTAAAATAACAATAAAGGATATGACCATCAATCTTTTGTGGCGCTGCAGATGAGGATGCACACACATCTGTCAAAGCGCCTTAAAAGGCAAGCCATTACCTTTCTTTATTAGCTTAAAGCTTAAAATAAAGAATCCCCATGTTTTGGGCAGTTTGGATAATGTACTTCTTCAGCAGCATTTCATTCTGTTTCCTCCACTATTTTTAGATGCATTTTGTCCATACAAATGCCTTATTCAGTGCTGTAATTTGATGCCACCGGCTGAAGTCAGAAGTGCCCTGTTGGCAGACCCGACTAATCGATAATGAGAATCGTCGATTATTTTCATTTAGCGATTTTTATGATTAGTTGTTGCAGCCTTAAGCCATTCATGTCTTTATTTAAATAAATATGACACATGTAAACCAAAAACATTTACCTGTGCATCAAAGAGACATGCTGTAAACTTGTTTACTTGTTAAACTTAATTGAAAAATGGATAGAGAAGCATTTGGCAAAATAATAATAAAAAAAACATTTGGTAAAAGGATAAAGAAAATTAGTTGTAAAATTACACAATGCTTTTCTTCTAGGTTTTTTTAAAACTCACATATAAATATCACTTTTGTTACAATAAAATAACATTCTTAACATTAATTCAAGTTTTATTTGTGTATATATTTGTTGAAAAGTGGATTATTAATGTATTTGATGTTACATTATTTTGATGATTAATTTTTTTTAAGGTAAATAAAATAAATAGAAGAAAAGGTGAATATTGTGGCCACAAATTAAACTTCTGCTTCATGTTTTATTCATTTATTTAACCCTTTCCCCCCCTGCATATCATGTGGTCTCAAAATTACAAAAAGCATGACATTTCTAAAAGTCAGGAATTGTCAAAGGTCTATAGTTCAGAATTAATCCTAATATTCAGAAAATAGATAAGGTGAATTCTAATTTCATGCACATTTTACCTGTACTTTTCTTTTTCTCACAGTTAGAGAAGGAGTATGTGTGTCGTGTAGAGGGGGAGTTTCCAGAGGGTGAGGTGGTGTGTGAGGAACCCATCCTGGTAGTGTCCTTCCGTGTGGGTCTCTGTAGGGTGGATTCCAAAGGCAAGGATTCCCGCACAGTTTTCCAGAGACTGAGCTATAATGGGCGCTTTAGTGTGGTCCGCTGTCTGCCTCTCACTGGACGTACACATCAAATTCGTGTTCATCTTCAGTTCCTCGGCTTTCCGATCCTCAATGATCCCATCTATGGGTCTTCTGCATGGGGTCCAAACAGAGCCAAAGGAGGGCTAGTGGGCATGAGTGATGAAGAGCTTCTTGAAGCTCTTATAGAAGAGCATCGTTCGAAGGAGAGTCTGCACTTATTGGATTTGCCTGACGAAGAGGTCTCAAGAAAGCCATGGCCGAAGCCCGAGTGTAGTGATGGTGCTCAAGAACACAATGACCAAAGAACTGCATCGGAGTCGAGTGGTGTTGCATGTGATGACAGTTCCTGTAAATTGGCACAGGAGGAAGTGAAGGCAGAAGCTAGGCAAGAATCTGCTGTTGAGATTGAGGGCGAGATGAATGGCGCTCATAATGAAAAGCATTCAGTATCAGATGAAGCCTCCAGAACTGCAAAATCCAATGCTTTTGTCAGAGATCATTTATGTGGCGAGTGTAAAATTGTACGACCTGACCCGACGGAGAAGGATTTGATTATGTACCTACATGCATTACGCTACAAAGGACCTGATTTTGAATACTCCACCCAAATGCCTGACTGGGCTAAAGAAGACTGGATTCAGGATTGAACTGAAATTAGATGTATTCATGCATGATATTTACACGTGTAAAGGATTGTTTAGGTTTTTTTTTTAAAAAGAAACCTTCCTTCGATTACTGAATATTTTCAGTGTGAATTTTTATTTAAATGTTACAGATTTCTCAGTCAGTAATGGTACTACAGTGCATTTAATTACATTTTTTTAAAAATATTCCTTATATTTGAAAAGGACCCTATCCCATCTGACATGAACATACAGCAATAAAAGATTTTTTTTGTGGGAATGAAAATATACTTTTTTTAATATACTTTTCTTCTCCCCCTTCAGTAATGATAGGTTAGATCAGTTTTATTTAAAATGCCATACAAATGCCATGTTATGCATATAAATTAATCTGAGGTATTTAATCGTCTAATGAAGTCCAGTTCCAACCTGTTTTAAACCAAAAATCACCATATCAATCAATCACTTTTATTTATATAGAGCTTTTCACAAGTTCACACTTCCTCATTAATAATCGAACAGAGTAAGCGTGCTGTCCGGGCAGAGGGCCAAGAGCTCGGCGAACTTTAACCCGGCTTTAACCCCTAGGCGGCGAGGGTTGGATAGAGCTCAGAATAGAGTGATGGTAATGTATAATGATGAGATTAAACTATCTATTTATTAAGAAACCAAAGAAAAGACAGAAATAGATTGCAGTATAACCTCAATTTAAAATATGTTTATTTTTTTTATTGAACTTCTTTATAGTTTATCTTCAGACAACTTCAAATCTGACTTAACGCACAGGCTATCAACAGTAGTTCCACACCAGCAGGTTTTATAATAGAGCTCTGCATAATTTTAGGGAAAAAAAACTTTTTGGCACAAAATCATTTTTTCATTTTGGCACTTTGTTGTTGTTTTTTTTAAGATGCTCTGACAATGTCAAGTACACATCTGCTGACTTAATGAAGTAACATTAAATCAATCTTAATATAAAAGCAATGTTCTTTCTATCAAAACATTTTGTATAACTGACATTTGCTAAGATTCCAGTTTCATAAAGGATTGACATCTTTGTGCACATCACAAAACACCACTTTTTACATACAACCTTTTGCATTCTAAACAATGCGTATCTTTCAAATACATACTGAACATAGAGGTAACACTCACAGTCTTGTATAGGGTTCAAATGTGGTATTGCATTTTTTCATAAATCTGGGATATTAGTGAAACATGTCCACACACTGAAGCATTCAGATTAAAGAACGTTGTTGCAATTGGCCTATATACTGATGGGCAGTCGTTGTCTTATTTTGAGAGGTACTTCTATGGCTCTGGCAATAACGAAACAAGCTTTCCTTACAGATTCTATGAAAAGTTAAAAAAAATTATATTTTATCATAACATGCTACAAAATGTGTAAAACAGTTATAGCCACAATAGCAAGCACATCTATGCCAAGTGTTCCTGGCATAAGTTGTGTAAAATGACTGCAGTAAAATATCTTGAGTGCTTTTTAAGTGTATAATAATTCAGAACTGGTTGAGTCTAAAAAAAAAACAATATAGAAATTGATAATGATTGTGACCTTTGCAAAATTATGGAGTTTAGTTAAAAAGCTCATGGCTTGGTTGTTTAAAAGATCAGGCACAATTGTTCTTTAAGTGTTAGTAAGTTGCAGTTCAAGGCCCCTGAAGAAAGGCTTTTTCAAAGGCTATTGTGGGTGCACATTCAGTGTATATTTACATGACATGCAAGGAATCATGCTAAAAAAAAGGGTTCCCATTCAGTTATTTATAATATTTCACTGTGTATAGTTCCAAACAACTAACTGGTCTTTCTTTTATCTGGTATGCATTTTCAGACAGATTCAGAAATGTAACAATATGCTGCTGAGTACAAAAGTGAAGCCCACCATATAAAGTACTGGCCATGCTGTGGTTGTTTAGGTTTGCTCAGTGTGTTGACAATATTGATCAGCTGCTACCTTCACCTTTTCCCTCCCTTTTTATCCAAACATCAGGCATATCAGGTTTGCTGTTGGGCAGTATCACTGGCACGTCATTTTGTGTTGTCCTCAGTCTACCAGACCCCGGTGAGGCAAGGTCATATACTGTCTCCTTCAAGGACAGACGTAAAGTGTCCCTCTTGCCATTTAGGTGGCCAGGTTGTAACTCCTCCTCTTTCTTTACAGCTTGAGGGACTAAGATAGCAGGTTCTACCTCACTTAAGCAGGTCTCATTGGAGTCTTCAAGTCCCTCTATGGAGCTCTGAGACTGACATGACAAAAGTCGTTTGTGTAGATGACAACTAGTGCCTTCATCTGTTGAGAGTGACCTTTCATTTACCGTATCTGTAGTCTGAGTGATCGTGATTTCTTCCATACTAGAGGAAGACGACAAAGACACGTTCCAAAGTTGAAGCCCACCGCTCGACTGGCCTCGACATTTCTTACACAAAACCTTCTCCTTAGATGCATCTTGTGAAGGGGCAACCACGGGACGCAACATGTTCTCTTTGTACGGGGATGAGGTCTGGAGTGCTGGAGGTGGGTTGCAACCTGTAAGGTGCCTGCTACACATTTCTGTGCTGTCAGCCTCAATGCAGACTCGATCATAGTCTTGCTTTGGACTAAGGCCACAGAACTGAATGTCATCAGAAAGGACAGAAGGCCTGTTGGACAGCTTGCTGGTGCAAGTGCTATTCTCGAAACTGTCGCTCAACTGGCAAGCAAGCGGCTGCAGTTCGTACTGTTCTGGCTCCCTTCCACCGACTGGTTGCCGCTTTCTATGGTGTTGCTGATTGGGGCAAAGAAAGCCTTCGCTTTCTTTATTAAAACTTCTTCGAACTCGAGAACCCGTGCCACAGCCGAATGCCCCATTAGCTGCGGGATTGGTGGTCCCGGGTTCTGTAACCGAACAGGATGACAGTATATTTTCAGTGGCTTGCTTTGTAACACAAGGTAGGGTTATTCTCCCGCAATTCTTCTCAGGTCCAAAGAAGCAGCACAGCGATTGGAAGAAGAAAGTGGCGAAGCCGCATGCAACGCACTTCACAAGCAAAAGAAAGATCCCAAGCTTTCTGAAAAGCAACGCAGTTGCAGGTAACATAATAATGCCCACACAAAAATACGCCCCAGCACCAGTAGCTACTGGGCAACCCATTCTCTTCAGGGAATGTGCAACCCTGCCCAGTCTGTCGTTGTGTGGGGCCAGGCTGTATGAAATGCAGTAATTGGCCACAAAGTCAACAGAAAGACCTGCAGCTGCTGAAATGAAGAGTGCTTCCACACCATTTAACTGCCATTCTAAAAGCACAAGGAGGCCAACAGTAGCGAACACACTTCCTCCCACCGCAACAGACACGTAGACACTTAATGGAATATTCCATGTCATTAGTAAGACTAGTGCAAACGTGAGAGCTACTGAAAAGCCTGCCACCTCCAAAGTCTCAGAACTTAAGCATTGCTGGAGGTCGTATAATCCTAGTTGACTTACAAACCATCCTTTCTGCAGTCCCACCGGAGCCTTGGAGATTTCCCCATTAAACCATGACAAGATCTCTCGGTAGAACTGAGACATCCTTCTGAAGTTGAAGCTGTAAAGTTGTACAGTCTTGAATATTACAACAAGGGCACTGATTCGACCCTCTGAGTCAAACCTTAGGCCTCCGACACTGGGTGAGTGCCCTTCTGCATGCTGCTCTGCCACCATCATGCTAAGGCACTGCTCAAAAACACTTGGGGGGTAAGGAAAGGGAATATTATTGCAGCAGAAGCTAAACGCATCCTCGCTTTCGGAACAGCGACGTATTGAAACCCAGTGAATCAATTGTTCCACAAAACACACATTGTCTTCTACTGTTTCTTGGTCAGCTGATAACGGAGAATAGAAGCTCTGGTTTTGAATTTTTCCACACAGATCCCGCAACCACAGCTGGGCTTGGGGACTGCTCATATTAAATCCTGGATCAAGAGCTAAAGATCCATTACTTTTTGGGTCAAAGTGGTCACCATCATCTGATGGAACAACTCCCCAAATTAGAGTCAGCGTCATGGGTTCATCTTCACCTTGTTTCATTCGCTCAAACATGAACTGGTGGCGATATTCTGCGTCGTATCTCTCAAAGGGATGACTGGAGCGGAACAGTTGAGTTGTTCTGCTGTCTGAAGTTGGCAGTTTCATGCCAGGGTCTACGCAGGATATGTACGTTCCCCCGGCTGCAAGCACTGCAAACCAGCAGATCCATATATATCGGAATTTCACCACTCCACAAGGCAAGATCTTTAAAAAAAGCAGGTTTGATGTGTCTGAAAACCCTCGCCCTAATGTCCGAAGCTTCTGTCTCAAGGTAAACAGACAGCGCTTTCTTGAACTTGTCTCCCAGAATCCACCCGGATTTTTGGAGCAGCAAGGCTTCCAAGCTGCCTTCGCGGCAGGGTTTGAAGACAGCACGGCATAGCGTTCTTGCAAAATGAGGGTGCACGGAAGCCAAACGAGAGCAAATAACGTGTTGATTAATGAGGCACTGCCGAGATATACAGCGTAGCATCTCACGGCGGTGATGCTGCTTATGTAGCCTGAGTAAAACGTGATGCTAGATGTCAGACCCGACACTAATATCAAGTATCCCATTTCCTGTAAAACCCGGTTCATTCTCTTCTCGGGGACAGCTGGAGGATTGTGGCTCAGCTGCAGTTTCCAGAAATCAACAAAAGTCAGGGCTTGGTTCAGACAGCTTCCCAAAAGCACAAGGACTGATGCAAGATTGAGGAGTGGAAAAAATGTCAAGCGAAATGCAACTTTGTAAAAAAAATATGAGGTGGAAAGTGATAATATGACAGCAACCAGTGACATTGCAGCTATAAATAGTGATTTGAGATATAGTCCCATTGTGAACAAAAGTGCAAGAGCTGCAAGAACAGGATAGACCGAGTCCCGGGCCAAGTAATAATTGAAAAGCTTTTGTTTAATTCCCAAATCCATTCCTGTTATAGTGGTGTTATTGTATGTGAGTTCATGACCCTCTAAATGGTCCAAATAAATTTTCATTAGTGGATCTCCTTTTTCCACTGGTAGAAATACAATGCTATATTTTAGGGACGGAACCTTGTATTCAACAGTCTGTGGCCCCAGGAAGTCTTTGTCCACAAGGTAATGGAGAATCTGGAAGATGCTTGACAGTTTACAGTGGTGTGGAACGGATGCACAGCGACCGAATTTATTCGTTTCAGTACATGATGCAACCAGGCTTCCATCGTGGTAGTAAGGGGCACAGAATCTGAGGAGGCTAAGGCTTTCAGAAACCTGCTGTGCAGTCAGACTAAAGCAGGAAGAAACGTTGTTGAGAAGAGCCAAGTAGTTTCCCAGAGACCAACTTGGACAGCACTTATCCTTCATCATGGAGCCGTATAAATCTGATGTAACCTGGCAAAGTTGTGTCCCAGAACGAATCTAAAATGAGTAATAAAAATGGCATTTTCAGCAAAATATTTTAATTGTAAAACAGCTGTACGGCTTTCAGTTTTCATGCTTATTCATCTCATTAGATTTTGTGGGTATTTGTACATAAACATCTTTACAGATCCTAGAAATACATTTGCACAGATTATGTACGTCTCTACAAATTGTTCATATGACAAAATTGTTTTAGATGTTGTCAATGTGTTAACAGAGTGGTAACACTTTACAATAAGGTGCAATATGTAAACATTAGTTAATGTGTTAAATAACATTTATTTATTTAACACTATTTATTAATCTGTTAATGTTAGATAATGAAAATTCAGTTGTTCTTTGTTTATCAAACAAAACGTGTGATTTTAATTATGCATTAGTAAATGCTGATATTATGAACATTAACTAAGAATAATAAAGTATTGTTCATTCTTAGTTCATGCTTACCAATGTTGTTAACCATTGATAACTAATGACCCTTATTGTAAAGTGATTCCAAAAATTTGTATGTGTGCCAGAACCAAAATGTATGCACAAATATCTATAATTACTCATGAGATCACAGTGAATTCTCTAGTATCTGAATCTTCTTATTAATGAATAGATTCTATCATATATATCCACTGCATTTAACAACTTCTTAAGAATATTATGTCCATTTGGGGAAATATAGTCCTTGTTTTACCTGTGACTGTTCCATCTGGCACATGGAGTAAATTGCCTTTAGACTCCAGAGACTGGCAGAGTTTCCAGAGCGGAAGACCAGCTGAGCATAGTGCTCTCCTACAGGACCACATATTGGGTAATAGAAAACAACATAAAAATATGCTGTGCTCCATTTACTGATTTATTAGATTTGGAAATACCTGATAATACGTAAGCTAAAATCTCACCTGGGGCATTACAAAAAAAGTTGTGCTCAGTGTACTCTGTGTGCAACGTTCTCCTCGATCGTTCTCTTGATTGAGGTTCAGCTCTAACTCTGTACAACAAACAGACAGAAAGAAAGACAGAAAAGGATTTTTTTCAATACAAAAAGCATATAATCCTTTAGTTATGAAAGGAAAACTGATTTGAAATTATATTTAAAAGTATTTTTAGTATCATAGGTGATACCCTGCTAGTCTTTCTGTGAGTTGCCATGGAAATGGAGACAGTGATTTTCCAGGTCCAGTGTTTTGCTGTAACCTCATCCACGTGGAGAGTCGGATACTTATGTCTGTTCCACGTGGTTCAAATCCCTGCGAGGTCCGATCAAAGACACATGAACGGTGAGAAGAAAGTCGTTTTAGAGGCTAATTTACTATTGTAATGATGAAAGGCCACTGCTGTTCTCTATTTTCAGAAATGTATTTATAGACACAAGCCTATTTCTGCCTCAGATGAAAAAAAACCCATCCTCTTCAATTTCAGCTATATTGCTTGTAAAGCATTTACATCTTTCATGTGTAAACCCCATTTCAACCATGAAATATAAAACAATGTTATAAATTCACAATTGTGAGTTAACATCTTGCAATTCTGAGTTTATATCTCATAAAACAAGTCAGAATTGTCTGATGGCAGAAACTGACTGTTCATCTCACAATATGTGTTTATCTGTTTTATTTTTTACACCACTTTCACTATATGCTTCATTTACTTTTTCTCTTGTAGTACAAACATGCATAACATGAAGCTTTAAAGGGATAGTTCACCTAAAAATAAATTGTTGGTCGTTAATTATTAATGCCATTCCACATCCCACAAGACCTTTGTTTATCTTTGGAACACAAATAAGGTTTTTCCCTTTTTGACCCTTCATAGATAGAAACACAACAGACACAAGGCCCAGAAAAGTAGTAAGGACATTGTTAAATTGTCCATGTGACATCAGTAGTTCAACCGTAATTTTATAAAGCTACGAAAATACTTTTCTTGTGCAAAGAAAACAAAAATAATGATATTTCTCTCTCAAGAAAATCTGCTGCCATTATCGATGCATGCGTGTGATGCAGCACCTTTTTATTTACAAGCAGAGAAATGCACACACATTTGGTTTCCCAAGATGAATGAAGGTCTGAGGGTTTTGAAAC
Source organism: Enteromius radiatus (assembly GCA_032357445.1). Taxonomy (NCBI): domain Eukaryota; kingdom Metazoa; phylum Chordata; class Actinopteri; order Cypriniformes; family Cyprinidae; genus Enteromius; species Enteromius radiatus. The sequence continues at coordinate 11,127,250 of JAUCMS010000031.1, read as the reverse complement.
GACATGAGTAATTGACAGAATTTTCATTTTTGGATGAACTATCCCTTTAAAAATAATTATTCATCCCATATATTACAGAGATGCAGATACTCACCAACAAAGGGTCAGAGAAGTCTGGCAGAGGACCAGTCAAAATCCCAGCAAGGGAACAGGCAAACAGAACCACCGTACATGAGATGAGTACAGTCAGTGGGTACTCAGCTATAACCTGGGAATAGCTGAAAAATCAATGATGTTCATATCATCAAATTTAATCTAATTGCTGTATATGGCACATTAACTTACATTACACTTCATTTACACTCACTTTTTGTTTAGTATTTGGATGCTTCTTACAAATTCCTCTAAATATGATACTGAACACAAGACTATGTTAGTGTGCACTACTGTATTATTGTATATATATCATAAGTTGCTATAAAAGCATCTCACCTCCTTGGTATCCTATGGAAGCCATCATTCCTACTGAGTAGATAGACATAGTGATTAACACAAATAAATCAAGTAGATACATGTCCAATACAATGATATTCATAATAGAAGAGAGTCTGGACCTCACTGTCACCATGTGACGCTGTACAGGCTTGTGGTTACTGCCATCATGGGATTCATGAAGCCAACGGCATTGTGTTTTACTGTGACACGAAGGTTGGCGTGATGGACTGCAGCTATGGACAGTCTTAACGGGACTGGCTGAACAGTCTGCCTGATGGTAAGCATTCATTTGACCTGGACAGACGCTGCTTTGATTCGACTGCTGGTGGCCACAGCAGGGGCATCGTTTGTGTTGTGGTGAATGATAGCCAGAGCCTTGCGATACTTGACGATGGAGCTGAGTAGAGGAGTGAGACTTGAACGGACTGCTGCTGTCGGCTCGGTTCTCCTCCATCTTGACCGGACACGTCTGAGATTCTGTGCTGTCACTGTCTGGAGGACACAGCGAAACCTCAGGGATCTCACTGCAAGTAAAAGAATCACATGATATATCAATCATCAAACCATTTCAGTCTATTCTGTATTTACTTTCACACCACTACATTTTAAAAAAAGTATTTTTTTTCAATATTTTTCAGTGAACTGAGTATAACTGTTTTAGAAACAGCTTTGAATAAATCACTCACTGAATGATTGATTGATTCAACAATTCAGTTGAGCCATTTTGGGAAATGAATTACTTCACTAAATGTCAGTTCATAAATTTTAAAACATAAAAAAAACATGCTGTTCCTAGTTACGTGATGAAACCGAAAATTGCTCTGAGATGCAATTGTGATGCCAGATTTGTATTGAATCATTCTATGATTCAATACAATGATTCAATATGGTTTTCAAATGAACTGAACTGAGCTGTCGAATTCTAGTAAAACAAATTTGACAGACATACTATAATTATGTATTTTGGTATGGTAAATGGAAATCATATTTACGTTATGATTCAGTGTAAGTTCATAAAAGACTGTTATTTAATTGCTGATGGTGTTTCTTCATATAGCCACACATGCTAAATTTTGCAGTTGATTTCACTTTTAATTTTAAGTTGTTTGAATGGATAGTTCACCCAAAAATGTAAATTATGTCACTAATAAAGGTCTTATGGGTTCATCTTCATAACACAAATTAAGCTATTTTTGATGAATTCCAAGAGCAAAAGCTACGAGAATACATTTTGTGCAGTTATTTTTGTTTTCTTTGCACACGGAAAGCATTCTCCTAGTGTTGTAAATCAGACCTCTGTGGCTCTCTCTGACCGGCATCAGCGGGAACCATCCCCGGAGTATTAGTTCCGCACGG
>JAUCMS010000031.1:11101211-11125359 GCA_032357445.1 Enteromius radiatus | reverse complement strand
TCCAAGAGCAAAAGCTACGAGAATACATTTTGTGCAGTTATTTTTGTTTTCTTTGCACACGGAAAGCATTCTCCTAGCATCCAAAAAATTAAGCTTAAACCTCTGATGTCACATGGACTATTTATTTTTTATTTTATCGGAACAATATGCCTCTAACATATAGTTTATTTCTTCCAGGAAATGGCCTATAGAGAATTTTTGAGTGCACAGCTGAGTTGCTGACAACATACTGTATATTAGATTAGCAATGATGTCTAAAAGCGAAATGCTCGAAGGCCCAGCTAGGCCAAGAGGGAGGGACTCCATCAGCTTACTTTGTCAACCTCATAAAAGGCCTGTTCAGATGAGAGAAAAAGGCTAGTGCTTACAACTCAATGGCTCAGGAAGTAAATATATGAGTGGAACAACGTCTTAAAATCTACTGCTAAATAATGTAAATCACCTTGAAGAACCAGAGCTTAAGATTCAGTATTTCTTTTTTAATTATTCAGTCAATCCACAATACTAATTATAACATTTATGAGTCTTTATGGGGTACCTTTAAATTTTACTATGCAGAAATGTTCAGGACAGGTCGATTAATGTGTCATAAACTTTCTTCTGTTTATGCCTGATTTTTAACTATACAGTTGGCAGGTTTGGTGTAAGAAAACATTTTAAATACTCTCTTAAACAGGTCCTAATAACAATGAAATGGTAAGCTTTTAACAAGCTTGTTTTTACACAGATGTATTGCTGACTCTTTAGTATTACCAAGGTGACAAGCTATGCAAACACTGGCACACATGACTGCTGTAAATGTGTTCAAGAAACAAATAAGCGGTCTTTTTTGGATTCTTTGGATGTGCAACCTAATTTGGGCAGATTATAATACGCAAGACTGATCCCATTTGGCGACTTGGAATAAATGCTACATTTCACCAAGATTAAACAAAGCTCTTGCTCCTAACCCTCAGTCCAATCTCTAATTACTGAGCATCTTGGTTGGCTTAAATGCTTAAAATGATTCTTGACACATTGCTTATGTGAACTGCTTCATCCATTTTTAGGATCACCATCCTAAAACCAGTTAAAAAAGGTGTGTATGTATATATATATATATATATATATATATATATGCAAGCAAAAAAAAAATTAAACTGCTAGTTTTTCTTTAAAAATTACTAGCTTTCTTCTTTTATATTCTATTTATTTGGTTCTTTGTTTTGATTGCTTCTGATGTCCTCTTTTGCAAGCCGCTTTGTGTCTGATGCTATATATATAACATGGCAGTCTTTGCTGTGGATCGATTCATAAACACAGACCTGCAAAAATAGCATCAGGAAATTTGATAATGCAATCTAATGTATGATTAACTCATTATTGTAATCCGATATAATAAAGTGTTATACAATACAAGAGAGTGTGCTTGTTCCCATTACAGTGCTTTCTGAGGAATTTCTGCATCATTTTGTTACGTTTCTATATGTTAACATAAGTCTTTGCAAGCACAGGCATAATTTCCAAGCAATAACCCTTCAGCATCTGATGGAGCTCATGGGTTTTGGTTGTGTGCATGCTGCAGATGTTTTGACGGTTATCAAAAGGAGCACAGGCTTAATTTGATTTGACAGCTCTGCAGCTGGTACGTCGTGTCAGGCGGTCTGCGCTGCCAGAACTCAGAGGTGATTGCTGTGGCCTGTCAGACTGTAAGGATGAAATCAGTTCATCTTTTCAGCATCAGACAAAGAAAAACACCACTTTTACTGATGCGATCGCATCTTGAACTCAGCAATGACTCGAGGGTAAGGAAAACTGAGCTTAATGGATATGATCGTAATTTCCAGAGCGAATTTACCCATAAAATGGCCAATTTAACTACAGTCAGCTTAAATATTTACTGGAGCAAGCATAAATATTTACTAAATACCTCATTTGTTTGCTCCCTTTGCATCAATCCATTTGTGCATATAAATAATATTCTGCAGTTACATCACCCAGTTCATATTCACATCTCCCCTAAGCTTTTTTACTCTTGTATGGTAGGAGTCATGATCTGGAATAAATGCAACAGAAACTGAATTGACTGAGCAGATGCCCTCGCAGCATTTCCTTGGCTATCAGCCATGTTAGCTGGCAAACACTGACTAATATCATGTATTATAATGCACACTTTCACTGCATGAGAGTTACTTCAGGCCACTGATACCCATGGTGACTCAGTCCAGATCAAAAAATAATTGGACAGATTCACAATCAAGTGACACTGCTCATAGGTGCATTTTATTGCACCAAATTGCAAAGCAGCTGCCTTTTTCATAATCTCTTTTTCATAAATTATACTTTCTACAGTGTAAAATGCACCAAGACATTCAGATTAATGTCTTTGCAACCAGACTGTAACATCTCCCAGGCTTGTTTGTGAGAGTTTTGGGAGATGAAGCACTTGCTTTTGTGTGTAGGATACGTGCAGCCATTTTAAGTAACATAAACAACAGATAATAACATGGAACAAAACCTTTGATTAACAAATCAAAGGCTGGTAAGAGTGGCCCACGTGTGCAGATCGCACTGGAATATAAAGACAAGGCTTCTCCTGAGAGGGTCATACTCAAACATGAGTCACTGCAGCTTCAGCTGGTTCTTCTCCACCAAATCTGGAGAACGCATATCACCATCTGCTCGGTTTGATCTACAGACAGATTTTGTCATTAAAGATAATTAGTGTCGATACAGAACTAGAAATCTACACCTAGTTATGCTGAAGCAAAATGTCTCATCCCTTTGATTAACATTTTCAATAGTTTATCATCAAACACCCTCATGTAGAGCCGTAGATCTCTGTGTAGTTCATTATTAGAATTACCTCAGACAAAATTAGGATAAAAAGAAAATATCTCCCCTTTTTTGCTTTGCCATGCATTAAAAGAAGAGGGAAAGTGGAATATTTCTCAAGCGTTACTCTGAATAGCAAGTGTACCATAGATAGGTACTACACATGTAATTAGCATTTTTTTAATATGACATAAAAATGCTAATGCTAATAATTTGCATCCAAAATCATCAAGACTGTCTTCAGATCAGAGGTCACAGTGGTACACATAGATAGTAACAACAAAGTACAGTACAGTAATATCTCAATTTACAGCATTACATTCTGTAAGAAAAAAATTACTGATATGTTATATAAAAGGTTTTTAACATAAATCATTGACATGTCAGTTCCTAAGCAACTTTGGCTTTTCATTTCTCACCTTTTGAGAATTTTAGCTATAAATGTTCTCATAATTAGGGTAATACAGCGTAATAATAAAGCTATTATGAATTTTTAGAGAATATTTTTTATATGGTGTACCCTAATAAAGTACTCAAACATTGCGTTTTATCAGTGTAGCCTATATCAGGAGTGATTTATCTTTGTTTACCCTAATAATATAAAGAATGACCCACGTGACATGCTTCTCATATTTCTAACACTGATATAAAAACACTCACGCCTCGGTTTGATTTTGAAACGTGCATTAACGTTACGTGCTCATGTTTATTCAACGAAGCCTTTTGGTCAGTTTTGATATAATGGCGGGTCGCCACAAACAAACATGTATAGGAAACACATCCCACAGCACTAAAACCTGAGACCAACTTCATTACTCATCATTAGCTGCGTTTGTAGCTGCGGCACTAACCAGGGCTGCGTTTCCAAAAAGCATCATAAGCTTAAGTACATTGTAGACCCATTGAAACCAATGGAGCTACGATCAATTTAGGCTTACGGTGCTTTTGGGAAACGCAGCCCAGACCAATAAACAAACACAGACCGGAAGTTAACTCAGGGCGCGTACACATGTGTACCAAGTTTGGTGAAGATATCTCATCCTATTCCAGAGTTATAGTCCAAATAACATTTCACTAACGTTAACATAGATGCTAATTGGCCTACTGTTTTGTGCCAAAATAATGATGTCCACAAATTATTTCTGCAGTGGTTTGGTATCGATCAGGCGAAAAACCTAGGACTAGTTCGTAAAAGTGGGTTACTGATAAAGCTCAATTTCGCTGGAAAACGGTGCGTCCCAGAGCAAAAATCGCCTGGATTGCAAGGATTGCATTGCAACAATGTGAAATTTTTGAGTCTGCGACAAACGGTTTATGAGCTACACATTTTTTGGGGGGGTTTGCGCTGTGCCCCTGTTAGGCCAATTGGAGTACTACCATCTGACCAAGTTTCAGCTTTCTAGGCCTTACGGTTTGGGCTGCACGATCAGTTTTAGGGAATAATAATAATAATAATAATAAATAAAAAAAATAACAATTACGCTATGCCCTTGAACCCCTAATGAACATGGAGTTTGCCCTAGAAATTCATTCATAGTGGCTTCTGTGACCAGACACATCAACTATAGTGTCAAAGGTGAGCGTGATTTCACTAAGTACAAGATGTTCCTGGATCAACATCTTTGTTGATCCTGGAACAACATTGCAATCAACCAATCAGAATTGAGGAATAATTGTTTTGGAAATATCTGTTTTAGGCTTATAATCAGGTTTAGGTGCTTCTACACTCTTGTTAATCAGCTATCATTTCTCACTGATTTTATGCATACATTTTTGGTAGGGGTAGGTTTATAATTGGGATTGGGATAAGTATATTTTTGGACAGTAATGTTGATCCAGGGTCATGTCAAATCACCGCGACGATCAGCCTTCATGTCAGTTTATGGGTAGCATCGATAAACCCAGCAAATTATAGGCTAGTATTTATTCCCCCGTGATCTCCTTGTACTTTCAAGATACTACTCAGTTGTTAACCTCGGAGAATAGTATTTTTCGCTTGTAAACAAAAGCCAAGTGGGTATGATATGAGACACCTTAAAAGCGGTCCGTTCGTTATTCCTATTTATTCACAAAAGCAACCATTTCAATGACATACGTTCACTCACAAACACACTTGCTCCAACAATTAGCCTTATAAGCCCCGCTATCCACGTACCTCTGAGGTGCTTCCTGAGAAGGTCCCTCTGTCGTGGATGAATCTGTGATTTCGGCATCATTGCGCTCTCTAGAAATAGACACGGTATCCATGCTTTAGTGAATGTGATTTCCGACCGTCACTATCAAATGTGTATTTTTTAACAGAATGCAATCGAAGCAGGTTGTGGTCGTGCTGAAGAAGGCGAAGCCTGCCTTAGTGAGTGTATGGAGGCTGCTTCATCGTGGCTCTGCGATCTGAGGTGTTGACAGTGAGATGAGCGCGCGCTGTTCACCCGAGGGTGGTGCTGGAGAACAAAACCACTTCGCCTTAACACTGCAAGGGTGTGTGTAGCCAAAGACAGCGAAATTGGAAATGACCTGGTACTCTTTTAAGTCAAATGACAAGAAGATGCAATGGTTTGCTGCAGCCAATGCAATACGTTCCTGCCCGCTCAAATTTGGATAATAAAACTGGGGCTATCATATATGCACATGCTAAATTTAACTAACTCTTGGGTTTTTTCAAAAGGTCCAATTTTGCATCTTGGAGTATGGGTTATATGTAGCTGTGCTCTGTCCAAAGTGGTTATCTAGTTCAAACTAATTTTTGTAATAATTTAGCAAAATATTGTTTTATTCATTTTTTTAAACCAGCAAAACCATATAGCACACACTGGACATGAGTCAATCACATATAATACAGTTTGATTACTTGAGACTGTTCTAAGGACAAGGGTATTTAGGCTGTTATTTTGTATTAATTTATCTACATTTCCCCTTTTTTGTCCACTCGATTTATACTTTCCTTTATTGCACAGAATTGTGAAGAAAAGCCTATAAAATGCTGATTCCCATGTTGTTACAGTCACATATGACAACATGCCTGCTATTGGAGCTTTTTGTCACAAAAGAGCATTGCAAAAAAGGTGGAAAGGTTTCTGTTGTGTCTTAAAAGACTACAAATGATCTTAGTTGCAAAGATTGATTGGTCAAGGAAATCCTGATAAACATTACAGATAGACATGTCATTCAACAGTGAGAAAAACAACATTATTTTGCACTGTTATGAGGTTTATGTTTGACAGAGAAACATTGCACACATCCATACAAATGAGCTGTGATAAGACCATATATAATGAAATTCATTACAAATTTAAATGGCGCTGATTTATTATTTATCATTCTGACTCATTATTCTCTATAGACAATGTGCTAGAAAAGACTTTTTCTCACATGCCTTAAGCAAGCTTTGACATGATATGCCTCTGCAATCCATTCAAGCATGTTTGCTTCAGATCATGGGTGTTTCTGTATTGACACTCATAGTAATCTCTAATGGCACATTTCTCTCAGCAAGGGTTGATGTGAGCTACATCGTTGTTTTATTTCCTCTGTGTATTGCAAGAGAGAAAGACACATTTCCTTAATAGAATAGCAGTGAGAAAAGGCTCCCAGTGGCAAGAGATGCATGTGTGAAATAACACACTAAAAAACATTTCTATTTTGTAGTGTCTCTAAACTGTTTGGTTTTAAAACAATGTGTACCAGGAGGATATGATTGGTGTAAGTGTCACTGTGTGTGTTTACACACGTTATATAGTTTTACAGTTATAAAAATCCTTTCAATAATATAAAAGCTATAGGTCACAAATATTGCTTCACACTTCATCAGATGCTGTAGAGAGGAGAGAATCACTCTCTTTAGTCTTAAAACTATAAGAAACACATTTTTGGATTTACACCTTCTTTTGCACCTTGAAATGAATGAGAATCTCATAGGAGATGCATTTTAATGTCAGCTGTAAACTGTGTTTTAAATGATCACTTCTGACAATATGGTAACTTACAATTGTAAAACAGGCCAACAATGATATATTTGCTCATGTGAAGTGCATTTTTACAATTTATGGGATAAATAAAATAGCAAACATCATCCTAATATTACTTATAACCAAAATCCATGTAGCCTATAGAAAACTTGAAAAAATAATATATGGGATTTATGTTAAGTAAAAAAGGAACTGTTACATTGTATGCCTACATATACTTTACTACCACCTACTGACATAAAGAGGTAAGCTCACCTTGCAGTTTTATTGAACTAAAACACATTAACCCTCTTGAAACATTGCAGTCTATTTCCTTCGCTTTTCAAGCACGTTCAGGTATGTTCATGTGTAAAAACATTTTAAAACCTTTACAGCCCAATCAATTATGTTTATGCTACCTTGAATCATTTTTAATATAGATTTCACATATTTTAAGGTTTGACATTATGAGATTTTTACATTACCAGTTATTAACTTATCTAAGTAAATTTCAGTAGGCTACTTTACATTTAAAATTAATTTAGGTAAAGTTAGACATTTTATTGTATTGCATCATGCGCAGCGTTCTTGTGTATTTTTTTATTATTCATTTCTTTCCTACGCTGTTGCCCCAAGCAACATATTATTTAATGTTTAAAAAAAGTAACTAAAATTAGCCTAGTTCCTTAGTTATTAATGTAGCTCTTATTACGTACGAGCGCTACGTGTGTGAACCCTTTTCTAGCAATTATAAAATAGCTCACTGGCGCCGTCTTGCGACAGTAGCCTAATAAAACTGCCCTGAAAGAACAATATTTATTTTAGTATATAAATGGTTGCTGAAAGAAAATGAAACATAGCTGAGATGAACAACAAACCGGTAAGAGCCATAAGATGAATAAGAGAAGACCTAAAAGAGATGTTTATTGACGCTAATTAAATTAGGCTAACTTACCTAGCTCACAGTAAACAGTAAGCCTAGATTATTTATAACAACATATAGGCTACATTAATATTTAACATAGGCCCTGTGCTGAGATGGACTGTTTTTCTTCGTGGAAGCTTTAAGCTATTATCTAGGATTATAAAGTAATTTCAACTCAAGTAATCGATGTTTAATTTCATGTATTATTTATTTATTAAGCTAGATATAGTCAGGCTGTTTGAGCGTGGGCCTGATCACCTTGTCAGGGTTTATTTTGCGGTAATGACAGCCTGAATGTATGTTATCCTTTACATACGCTCTTCAAGATGTCAATGATATGGTAAAACACATATCGCCTCTTTTGTTTGTGTGTCAATCGAAGTTGCATTGTGTGGGAGGTGATTATTTGGCCATGAGCAATAAGACACGCCCAGGGGGCGTGACCACAGCTCACAGTTACTACACTAAATTACAGTGCGCACGTTCTGTGCGTGTCAGAGAGAAGTATGACCGAAGAGAACGTGACGGAGTTTGACAATAAAAACTCTGAAAGGACCTACATGAACTTACCATGACTTTCTCAAGGAATCCCTTTTGTGTTTTTTTACTTCTTGCTTCGTTGTTTTTGACTTTAACAGTTATTCTAAAAAAATGGCACTTTGGTCTCCAGGAGAACCAACCTTTTGGTGATGCTGCTCGCCCAGATGGTCTAACTCCAGCGCGGGACAGATTGCTCCAACAACTTAAGGCAAGACAACAAGAACTTGAGCTCTTGGACATCCATTTTGATAATAAACAAGGCTTTATGGATCCAGTTTTCTCCACAAATGACAACCCAGTAACTGCTAAAACGGATATTGGCTGTGAAGAACTCAGTGGCATCAAAGCTGTTGACTTTCTCGGTTCAGGTTACACTAAAACAGTGTTAAAAGCAGCATTGCCAGAAGGACTATTTGTGGCACTGAAATCCGTAAACCATCAAGGTACTGACATGAGATTGTGCTTGGAAGATTTTCAAGATTCCCAAGGCTGTCATGAGCTTGTGTCTTTCAAACTGAGGAAGGAGATTGTGTTATTGCAGAGACTGCAGCACCCCAATATTGTAGAGGTAAAGAAAAACACCCTTATGTAATAACTTGGACTCATTCTCCAGGTTGTGCCGTTGTTATGTAATATATTAGATATGTAAAAGCTTAATGCCACACGTTGCATTTTGCGCCAGTGTATGCACTAAACTTGTTGTGTTCATTCCAGCTGAAAGGTCAATGTCAGGACAGCGCTCTGGTTGGTGGCATCACAGCAGTTCTGGAGCAGGGGATGCCTCTTCAGATGATACAGCTCCTGCAGAGCCCCTGGGAAGAGCGCTTTCGGGTAAGAGCACCACCCCCAGGCCCCCTGTTGAGTGTTAATCAGAGATTCCCCACCCACAGTCCCCCCACAGGGCATACCTGAGGTGGGGGTGGATGAAATTCTTTGGCTTGGGTGGATTAACTGGAGCCCCATCTCCATACCAACTGAGCCTGATCAAATAGTACAGAGGGACAGATGTCTGTCTCAGATGTCCATCCTTTTACTTTTCTTTACCCTGATAATTTCTCGGCACCGTTTGAGGCAGCGGGCGGTACAGAGTTTCACGAGGCGAGAGTATTTTCTTTCACGTTCACTACATGAAGCAGGTGTTGACACTCTGCACCTTTGATTTTTGATGGGTTGTGATGATGACAAATGCGTTTAAGCTAAAGGGCTGTAATTGAGTGACTCGTCTCTTTAACATTCTTGTCTTCTCTGAAACACGTGGTCGAGAGTTATTCAAAAGGTGTTTGGTTTCATCCTCCTGTGTTTTTGAAGCGCTTTAGCTATGCAGTCTTCAAAGGGTATATTCAAAGGTGACCTAATACCTTTGCTGTGCTCTCCAAAACAGTATATAAGGAAGCAAGAAAAATAGTGGATATGGTGAAGACTAGTTCTGAAAGTTCCGCAAAAGCAGTTTATATTTACAAATTGATGTAATTTATGCTGTGTATATAGATCAACTTACTTTATTGATGCCTGAGGGGGAAATTTGAGTGTAATTTACACAAAATCAAAACTATTTACACCACAAAAATGTTTTCCCTTTTTGATTATAAAAAAGTTAAAAACCAGTGAAACATTATTAAGATAAATGCATTTGGATTAAATAAACATTCTATAAAAATATGCTCTATAAATTGTGTTATTATCTTGTTTTAAGGGATTTTAGATATTTTAAATTAAAAACATACCTGAAATACTGCAAAAATAAGTAGTACAGTAATTAATAATTATAGTATAAAATACTAAAATACTAAAAATATTACTGTAAATACAATAATATATTAATGTTATGTAATATATAGTAATGTATAATCTTGATTTTGAAATTATTTACATGTGTATATACATTTATATATCTATATTATATTATATATAATAGATTTAATATATAAACAACATATATATATATATATATATACATGCACGTGTCTGTAAATACACAGTATATATTATGTAAACAAACATTTATTTTGCATGTGATTAATTGTTTGACAGCACCAAACATATATAAGTATATATTAGAGGTCGTCTATAATGATTATTTTTGTAAATGGTCGATTATTTGAGTAATAGGTTAATAGTTTTGTGGTAATAAAAATAGACCTAAGCAAGACACTAACTATTGTGTTACTATTGTGCACAGGTCTGTTTTGGTTTAGTGCGGCTTCTTCAATATCTGTCTCACTCACCGCTGGGTTCAGTAGCCCTGCTGGATTTCCAGCCTCGACAGTTTGTTATGGTGTCAGGAGAGCTCAAGTTAACGGACTTGGATGATGCAAGTATTCAAGAACCGGCCTGTCAAGAGGACTCAGACTGCTTGCTGCAGTTTCCCCTCCACAATTTCACCCTCCGATGCTCCCCCTCTAGAACCTGCGAAGGCTTGAATGAGATGAGGAACCTCTACAATGCCTACAGGTGAGCGCTTCCCACATTCCACCTTTATTGTCTGAGCCAGATAATAAAATAGTTGTCGTACGAGAGTCTTGCATGGTCGGTGCGGGGAGTTTTGTGGCAGCTTCTCCCCTCCTGTGCCTGTTATGATTAATTATCCACCCCGCTGTGTGTCAGGGCATCACTTGTAGCATATTGATCTCGCAGCATGAATCACCTCTCTGCTATTCTTGGCTGAGTTTCGGATGAATTATATCAATTCGCTATTTTCCTCCCCAGGTATTTTTTCACCTACCTACTGCCTCATCAAGCTCCCCCATTGCTGAAACCTCTTATTCACCAAATAATGAACTCCACAGGTGAGTTTTACTGCGAAATTCATCTTGATGAACTCTGTAAGTCTTGAAGTGGCTGTATAATGGAAGCTTAATTTATGTTCTTGTCACAGGAGATTTAAAGCAAAGCATTAACGAAACCCTGGGCGCCTTCGAAGTGGTTTTGCATATGTACAAATCTGGGCTGCACCTGGAGAATTTGCCGCCATCAATAACCAGAGGTAATTTTTAATGATGAATTATGCTTCTTAACAGTTTTCAAGTCCCATTACATGCATATTCCATCATAACTACGGCGGAAAGCATTCCAGGTATATGCAGCGCTCTCAGCGTGATGTGTCTCCGACTGCACCTTTAAGAAGATGTACTTCAGTCATAAAACTTGTGTAACTCAATCCATCTTCAAGGGCAAGTTTTGTAGCCCGTAAGACTCTCACTCCCTCCCTGTGAGCTTTGACACCCATAAATCAATCACACTGCCACAATAAAGCCGCACAGAGGCATTAAAACAGCCAAGCATTGTCAAAGAATATTCAAATGTTATGTCCAAACGCGTTCACAACAACTCTTGTAAAAAGTTTCCACACATTCCCCTCTATTTTGAGATTTTTGGCAGAGCCACCGCTGCCTTTTGTTGTCCTCACATGTGCACGCACACATTTAGTAACATGAGATTCTGCCACCTCTATTGCGAGAGGACTCTTTTCTCTTAGTCTCTGAACATGGTAATATTTTACAGATGGGTGTTGCAACAGTGTTGAGTGGATCCTGGAATAGTTTTGATGCATTGTTCCTCTTTGTGCAGATTATGCTGTCCTGAAAGGAATGAGGAGTGTTGCAAATATGGAATACAGATGCTGGCCATCGTACAACCAGCAGGGCTGTGTGCTGTCTGTGCACAGTGTCAGAGAGGCTGCGCTCATCTGCAGTTCTCATCCACAGTGCACCAGCTTCTCTCTCAGTAGTGAAAAAACATGGACAGGTCAGTGTTTGCTTTGGATTCTTCGATTTCATCATTAACTGCATAAATAACAAGTGACACAAATAAACGTAACATTTATTTTAGCAAACCAAAAACAAGTGATATAAAACCACATTTAACTCAAACAGATTCCAAACAACAGCAGAATTTATTTTATCAGTGTATTACTATTTTACTAGTGTATTTTCATTATGTCTTTCAGTAAAATGTATAACAAAATACATATATATTTTTTTAAAGATTATATATTATTGTAATAGTTTCTTTTGTAATATTCTTGTTAGTCATTTTATGAATAAACTTCATTCAGATTTGTTACATTTATGTAAAAATGTATATTTTATTTGGGAGTGAAAAGCAGTTTTAGATGTATCTTGAAATAAGTTAGCAAGTTGTTTTTTAATAATTCTCACCAAATGTTGTTAGGTTTGTTAAAAACAGTGTGTTTTTAAAAACAATTAACTGAAAAAGATAAATCAGACTTATAATAAATATACATTGAAAAGGCTTGATCCATACCAGCTTTATTACATTTATTCCTAAACTGCAACACAGTCTAGATAAGATACTGAAATGTAAATATATATGGTGAAAGCAGTTAATATCTTTTCAGTATTCTTCTCAAGCAAACCAAAAATAATGATTAAAGTAATGATTTTCGTGGTGTGCTATTTGAGAAAGAATGTGTTTTATATGGAAAATGGTAGCAATAAATCCTCAGAACTGCCACGCTTTGTCAAAACACAGCACAGAAACCTCTGAAACATCAAATAAATATCTGTCTGATGAGCAGGCCTTCAATAAAGCGGCTACTGCCTCTGTTCAGCGTTATAAATCATCTGAACGCATGACTGTTGTGTCTGTTTGGAACAGGCTGTGTCTAACCCAAGGCTCTCTTTGCCTTTACTTGTCTGCAGGTCGACTTCTTGCCTCTTTCAGAAGCGGCTTCAGCCATCTGGTTCCAGATGTGAACTCAGCAGTGTACATGAGGAGAGTTAAAGCCTCGGGAGCAGTGCTTTGAGAAAGAGAAAGCCAGAGGAACTGAGGGGGAAGGGGAAAAATTTGAGACAAATGAATGTGTTATATTTATAGGCATCTTACTCAATGGCTGTTTGATCTTCCTGCCAATCCTACACGCTGCCAAAGAGCGGTTAAAAGGATTTCCCTTCAGGTATAATTAACCTGAAGAGAAAAAAAAAAGCAGCAAGAACAGTACAGCTTTCTGACTGTTCCTCCTATCTTACGTTCACATGGCACGGTCCACTGCAAGGACATTGAGCCTATTTTTCACTGGCTGTTGCCTGCAGGAGGAAAAAGAAAACAAGCTCTTTCACAGATTTACTTTGATGTTAATGAGGCCAGAAGTTTGCAGCGTTTTGCTGGATGCCAGTGTGTGCCGAGAACCGTGTCAATAGGCGGAAAAGTGCTGAAACCACAAAAGCGCAGGAATGTATGGTGGGCGCCATTGTCCTTTCTGCATTAACTGATAGAAATCATGATATATCAGAAGAATGCCAGACTTCATCCCATGGGTGTGTCCATTTTCTTGTTCTTTCAAAGAAAGAGATTTTAATGTTATCTGTGTGGATATGTTCGTTATACATTCTGTGTTTTTTAGTACATTTTTTGTAAAAGACAAACTAAGTAATAAAATACATTTTTTCACAGTTTTGTCTCTGTGTTTCATTACTGAGAACGGTTTATTTAGCACAACGGTGAAAAGTCAGTGTTTTCCGATTACATTAACAGAAACCTTTTTGCATTAACTACATCACATTACCATCTGAATGTTATCAGTGCTTTCTGTTAAATCACTTTTCAGGTGTGAAATCAACTCTCGGTCTTTCCATTCTCCTCTGCTTGCATTTTACCAGCTTTTTCTGAGGAGACCTCCAAGCTCAAAGTTTACACAAAACCTTTCCACCGCATGCCAATAAATCACTTGCAGGGTCATTATAGTTTAATTGTTACATGTAAATGCAGCTTGTTTGAGGCCCCTTTCTCATGGAGCAGCCTAAAAACAAAGGAGCATTAAGGACAATTAAAGTAAATTTGCTGTTAGCACACGAATGGGGCTGCCATCTGCCCTAGTTAGGGGTTTCCATTCATGACTACATAGATATGCACAGATAAGCCCAGCTATGGTTTCAGAGGGAGGGAATGTTTAGGTGGAAGCTATTGTCCTTCTTGCATTGCTCTGGAGCTCTGATAAGATCTTATTCAATTATTTTACATTATCTGGAACACTTGTCATGTGAATGACTTAATGCAGAGTAAATCAGTAGTGACAGAATTATCCAGAAGTTTTTATGTTGAAATGATTTACGGTTCAGTGATATGATGGTCACCTTTTGTTTTGGTTTAATATGCAATTGACATAAAATTCTTTGAATACACTTCATGGGCTTGTTTTTAATTTTGTGAAAATTAATTATATTTGGAGTGGTACAACTTTCTTGTTATTGTAAAGTAGAAAAAAAGACAAAATTATGAATTAATTGAAAATTAATTAGAAAATATGTATATATTTTAACAAAACTTCTTCATTGAATATTAATATTTGAAATTTCAATTCGGTCAAAGTCATGTGGTGTGACCAATCTGTAGTAAAACAGAAAACTATATAATAGAGAGTGCTGTATTATGGGGATGTTTTTATTTCCACATTAAAATTAATTTTAATAAAATTATATCATAGAGAGAAAATGCATTTTTAAATGAATTATATTTGCTGGACATAAGAAGTGTCAGGGTGGTACAACTTTTATGATACAGTCTCATTAAAAAAAGTAGTTTGATGTAACTTTTACTATAATTATTTAAACAATATGCATATATTTAACAAAAAAAAAAGCTTGGCTTGTTCATTGCGTATTAATATTTGAAACTGAAACTTAATATTTGAAACTGAAATATTTAATTAAGTCATGTGGTGTGACCAATGGGTAAAAACAGAAAACAGGAAAGAGTCTCATGACTCTTGGATATCATTTGACCTTTTAGTGATAAATGATGGTTAGTTTACATTGTATGATGTCACTCTGCAAAAATGTATAATATTGATTAATTCAATTAAATATACCCACTCACATTAAGATAAAAATGTACTTTTCAGTTCATGTGGCATTTTTAGAGCCATTAAATGTAAACATTTTTGTACACACATGTACAAAAACATTCATGTTTTTCAGCGCTATATGGAATCAACATAAATATAAAGATGCATTTTCAGAAACTTGTTTTAAAAAGATTTGTTTGTTTAATTTACTGTGGAAACACTTATTCGTCATTGACCCTTAAGTCCAAAAAACACAACAATCATCAAATGGAGTTTGCAACCTAAATTTCTGGATTGTGCTGTGTTTTTCTTGGCTTGCACTTTGACACAGTAATGGCAGACATGACTTGTAGCTGTTTTGGCCAAACTCACAAATCCATGCATCACAGCACACAGATGGAAACACTACAATGTTTAAAACACACTCCAGGCCTTTTGAAAAGGGCTACATATGTTTCACAATGTCAAGAATGAAAGAACATGTTGGCAACTTATGGCTGTTTTCTCTTTTTTTTCTCTCTCTCTATTTGTGTTGGCTCTTGAATCGCAGTCTGAATCACCGTTGCATTGCCCACACCCCAGCATTACTTATAAACCTTACAGTACATTTCTGCTGTTTGTTTTTTGGGTAAGGATACGTAGAGATTCCTGTCGTCCTTACCTCCCAGTGTCTCATAGTGGGGCTCTGTGTTTCTGTGGTTTTAACTGACAGCCGGGCAGTTGTGTGGCGTTGAAGTGGATTGTTATTGTGACTTGCTCTTTCCCTGCCATTTTGTTTCTTTAGTTTCCTGTTTCACTCAACTTATTTCTATCACTCTTATTCATGACCTCCATCTGGAAATGATATGTAGCCCAAAAGCAAGCCAGAGCTTGTGGTTTAAAAATATGTTGCATTTGTGTACGTAAAGCCGTGAGGAACTTCAAGAGATTTCTGTGGAGGATTCAGTTTTGTGTGTAGATTAACTCTGAAGCTACTACAGGATAAGCTTCAGCAGTCCTAGTTTTGAGAGCATAATCAAAGTCCTTTAAAGCAGCTCACTCAACCATTTTGGCTTAGCCTCCGGGCAGCTATTTTCTAGGTAGCTAGGTATACAAGTAGCCTACAGCTCCTGTCTACTTCAGTGAGGAAAGTTTGAGTGGTAAAGGCAATTTTAATGACATTTGAATCTGAAATAAGCTATACAATCAGACATCAATTATATAAATTAGCTTCTTTACACCTGAGAAAAAGAAGCACACTTGAAAGTGTATGTGTATCTTCAAATGTTAAACGTAACTTATATTTTAAAAACTGTAGGCTACTGGCAGATAGCTAATGGAATATTCTTTAATAAAAGGCCACATGTTCTAAATGTTTCTAAATATCCGTTCACACCAAGCAAGATAACTATAAAGATAACGATAATGATAACATTAGCGTCCACACCAGCGAATGATGTCATTTGTTTACTACAAGCTCAAGCGCGTCTGCCGCTTTAAATTCTCAAGCGCGTGAAAGCAGGATTAATTCTTATTGGCTGTCGTTTCTATCGTTCATCAGTATCGTTCTGAAAATCATTCCAAACCAAATCGTTTCTCTGCGCTTGATTGTTATAGTTGTGGTGTGGACGCTGCTATTTCTTAACATTGAGAACGATATTTATCTTTATCGTTATCGTGCTTGGTGCGAACGGGCCTTTAAAAATTGTAGGTACCAAAATATTTTTTTGTTCTCCAAATAAGTACAAGTACAGAACAAGTTCACTGAATGCTTAATTGATTTTTTTTTTAAATCTCACTTGTTTCAGAAAGTTAAGAGATTGTTTAATATTGTGCTTCCAAAATGTTTGCAAAGTGACAAAATGGAATATTCCCTTTATGTTTGGATAAGTTATGATAGTAATTACAGTGTTGCTCATTATTACATTTACAGATTTACAGTGATATTTACATATTTACAGATATTGACATATTACAGAAATTCTATTAAAACTTGTAAGTAAATTTTATTGTAGTAGCCAAGTTTGCTAATTAGTACTTTATATATATATATATATATATAGCAACTTTTAATAGAAATGACATTAAATTAGCTTACCATAAAATAAATGCTTGTCAGTGCATTTGGGAATACACTTTAACCATAGTTCAGAGACAACAGAATTATGAAGATAAAATAAAAATGGTTGTTCAAAGAAGGTGTACTCTTCAGCTCAGTAAATAGCATATACAATTAAACTATAATGGATTTTCTTTCCAATTCCAGTGGCATTTAGATCTGTTTCCCCAATCAGACGAGACAGGAAGGATGATCTCAGAAAGGTCAGAGTTTCATAAAGGCATTCACTGACTATAACATTTGTTAACAGGTAACCCCTCTCTCTTATTCTTTTTGTTTGCACCCTCGAGCATGTCAAATTCAGAAATAGAGCAAAGTCTTAAGATATCTACTGGTACTCCAACACAAATTGCTTCATGTGCTTTGTGTTTGAAGCTAACACCCCCTCCTCTTCCTCCTCCTCTAATGCCTTTAAGTCGTGCCACAGTTAAGGGTAATCAATCATAGTGGGTCCACTAAGTCTTCTTTCCGCTGTTGTGGATTGACACATAGCTTCTGTAAATCATTCTCGGTCTGTCTGGCCTGAGCGCTCAGGGCTGGAGATGCTTGCAGAGAGCTGGAGGCTCTGGTTCTGGTGCTGGGGCCAGCTGCTGGAGAAATCAAAGCTCGGAAGCCTTTTGTTTATGAGGGCCTTCTAACCTTGTGCCTGTTTTATAGTTTCTCAAAGGACTAGAACATGTTTTCTTGATGACTTTGACATCTACAGAGATTTATTGGAGATAAATCATCTTTGAAGTTGTTTTCAGTTTAATCCATATAAATAATATCTGAGAAAATTACTACATTACATTTTATTATTAATATTTACTGATTATTGTCACATGTGTAGTTTCTTCAGTCTTATTGGTTTTACAACTAAAATGTAACTTTTTAAGTTTGATAACAGCAACAATATGACAAATATTTGTTTTTGATCAAGCAAATGCTTTATCTGAATAAAAAAAATTCAGTAGCAGTATTTTATTTTAAAATAAAAAATTAAATTCAGTGGCAGTCAAGACAAAATACAGAATGAGAACAACATTTTTTGTTTTATTTTGTTTAGTTTAGTTTGAACCAAAACAAGAAGCTCTGTAGCAAAAAAAAAAAAAAAAAAGAAAAGAAAATCAGCCAAAATCAAATTAAAGGACATTTGGGCACACTTTATTTTAAGATCCAACTCTTACCATTAACTAACTATTACCTTGACCTTTGCTTCAATAAACTCCTAATTTGCTGCTTATTCATAGTTTAGCTATGATTAGGGATGTAGAATATGTTCATGCAGAATATGTACTTTACAAATACTAATAAACAACCAATATGTTAACTAGGCATCTAGTTAATAATGAGAATTGGTCTATATACTATATAAAATGTTAATGAAATATCTAAATTCATATTTACATTTATTTATTTACAAATTACTCCATATGTTCCATCCTTATATTATCAGATTGTCACTGATTTACATCCAGCTGCCAAATCAAATACAAGAACTGTTGTTTATTTAGATCCAGGTAGTTTATTCAATAATTTGCATAAAAACTGTCAGACACTGAAACAATGTGTTAAGTCTCTACTGTAATTAGCAGATTGCCCCAATATCCATAAAACAGTTAAAGAATCAGTCAGGAGACTGTTAAATCTGGCACTATTAGGAGTTCATTAGTCAGCATCATTACAATAGAGCCAGTTCATGTCTTTCAGGAATATTAATTAAATGCAAATCACAGCCAAATGGACTAATGATTCACTAAACTGGCTTTCTGTCATTCCTGTTAGAGAGGTTCTGGCAGCGGTTGCCTGTATATGAATGCCCTTATGTTTAAGACTCGGCTAAGGTGAAATGTCCATCTTCTTTTAAAATTACGCTTAATATATAAAGACACATAATCTTTGGTGTTGTAAAATCTGTCATGTGTACAAGGGCCTCTTTAAACACCATTTAGCGTGACTCTCAGACTTTTTACGATCAATTTGTGATAATGGCCACCAATTTTGTGTGTTTCAGGAGTACATTAGAGCAGTAAAAGTAATTTTCAGTGATTACTCCGAGAAAACAAGCAGGCCTGATCCAAACTCTGTGGGGCTGGATGGGTTGCTGTTGGAGGTGGGGGTTGAGGTTATGTTGGAGGTTGCTTTTGACATGGGGGTGAAATTACGTTTGGAGAGAGTGAACCCCCACGCTCTTTTGCAAATAAAGATTCAACCATGTGGAGGTCTCAAAGGGTCTAGAGAAGTCCAGCAGAGAATGGGGACTGAGCCAAAGACAACTGATTCAGAGCCATGTAAATGACTTTCTTATGTAGGTTCCTGACATTATATCCTAAACAATACAGAAAGAGCTCAGAAGTAATCAGGCAACTCTGAAAAACCCAGTTGTAAACTGCATTGATGGGGACCCAAGATTGACCTTCAGTGTTTTCAGAGAGACTCCCCCAAAGCAAACATATTTTTGAAAGCATAGTTTACTTATCGTGAACTTTCTAAAACGCAACATGTGATGTTGATCAGGTAGAGGCAAATCTAAAAATATCAAAATACCTATTAAAAGATTTCAAATCATAAATTCAGAATGGCAATAATGTCAATAAATTCAGTGGTTTCTAACCAGGGCTCCAAATACACCGTTCTGGGGGACTAAAGCAGGTTCCAAGAAGTACTTGTAAAGAGTTTTATTGTGCTTTGTGAAACTTACAAAACTATTAAAAACAATAGTCCACTTTATGGAGAAAAAATAACATGATATGTGCATGTGTGGAAGTTTTATAAATGTGGCGAATCTGCTTTTTACCCTCAGTATTGATATACTTTTAAGTGGAATGAATGATATGCAAAGTGATGTCGAGAATAATGTAAGTTGAAAGGAACACATTTCAGGTTTGTGTTAGTGAAGGAGCAGGCTGCGTTTTGATGGGGTCGTGGTGGTTTATAAGGAGTATAAAAGGTGAATTTAGGTGAGTTTATAAGGAGTATTCAATTTAGGTGAATTAAAACGCTCAAAGTAGCCTATTAGTTCTCAGTGTATTTTCCATTTCAAGGAAAAATCCAAAAGCAACCGAATAAAAAAATCAACTGAGAGCTTAAATGTAACTTTGCTACAACAGTGCCACCTGGTGGTGTACTTGAAAACTGTCCCAATACACCCACTTTATAAAGCGGAAATCAACTAAATTTGTCTTTCTTTCTTTCTTTCTTTCTTTCTTTCTTATATATATATGTATAAACATTAGACTCTAGCCACTGACTTCCATAGTAATTTTTCCATGCTATGGAAATCAATGGCTACCTTCAACTGCTTGGTTACCAACATTACTTAAAATATCTTCTTTTGTGCTCAACAGTAAAAAGAAACTCTCTGGAGGGAGAAACTCTTTTTTGAAAATATGGAAGGTGGCATCCAATGTAATAATAATAATAATAATAAGAAAAATTATATAAGATAATTATACTAGAAAACAACAACAACAATGCTGATGCTCGTAGTGGTGGTGGTGATGATTATTATTCCATCATAATTCCAACAATATTCTCACAATGAAATACCCCCATAAAACAGTGATTTAATAAAACTTAATGATAGTCTACACATGTGACATTGATACAAAAATACAGGTATTACATTTTGTATTTGTTTCTATTTTAGAACAAGAATTGAAACTTCAAATAGCTGTCACTCAGTTGTAGCCACTGTTAAATTTAGGGCTGGATGTGTTGATCTGGCTTCAAAATGGCTAGAGTGACAGCATTTGTATCCGGTAATGGAGCCTCTCAGTGAAGCAGGCCGGTCAGATTAAATGGATTGCCTCCAGAGGAAAGAGGGAGGGTGTAAACATATTTATCGTCCAATAGTGGCCAGGGCCATGAGTGCTTAATATGCATTCTTTGCATCCCATGGTTCTCAGCTGGCCAGCAAGGGCAGAAGCAGAGAGGTCGGATGGTGTACACAATCTCAAAGAGCCGTTTGTTTCATCGTCAGAGTTTTGTTTTGGACACTATCCATTCAGACAGAGTTTTCCACTTTACTCCATAATGTCAGACTGTGAGGGGCTTCCGTTGGGTGAGTATCCAATGTCAGGGAATTTTGGATGTATACTGTTTTGGCCTGGCTCCATGCTGACAACTCATCCTGCAAATATGTTCTCATATTCTGCTTGATGAGAGTGCAAAGGTTTTAGCCATATATGGCTCATCATTGGACATCTTAAGAGAGAGAGAGAGAGACACTATCGTTTTACAAAATGTGCTTCAGTTCTATGTGTGTGTCTGTTGCAAAATATGTGTTTTAGCCTCCACAAATAATTTATCTGGATCATACATCACAACTGAACACTGCTGCAGCTGTTATTTATAACAGTGCCGTGTTGATATGCGCTTCCCGCCTGGGTGTCTTCACGGCAGTGCATTTATAACATATATAAACATAAGACATGCTTGAAGGGATCATTTCCCTCAGATAGAGCAGAGCCTAGGAAAGTCTGAACAGTGGCTGGATGTCTGCACAGTGAAAACAATCAGATATAAATAGACCTTCTCCCTCCTGGTGCTAGGAACAATACTGTTTACCAGGCATTTTACCTGCTAAAGCATTATACTAACACAGCTATCACTGCAGTCTGAAGAAAAAGTTATTCAGGTCTGTTATATAAACTCACATTTAAAAGCATATTAGTAGCTACTAAATTGCCAGCGAATTGCAGTGAAATGGTTTGTCCTTTTTTGTCATTAGTGCCTCCTGCTATGACGATTATGCCATAACAATGTTTAATATTTGAAGGTTTGTTATGGGAATGAAGTCAATGCATTCTTTTTCAAAGTTATGTGGGTGTTATCAGTAGTCACGTGTAATAACTCATTGCTGTTATGTATTTGCCCCAGGCCAGCTATATCTATAGTTAGGAATCTGGCATGCACATATATTCAATTATATCAGAGTTTAAAAATATAAGTTTGGAGAAGTGAGAGTCCATAAAGTCAGTGTGCTAGAATGTTATATTACAGGTTGCTACATTTCTAGTCTCAATAAAGCTGTTTCTGAGCCATTTGACTTGTGTTATATCAGGAAAGACGAGTCAGTTAAAATAACATAAAAACAATAATAATAATTTAACTATGAAAAGTAGCCTGCTCTTCTCAGTTTGTTTTTAAATCTCCTAAAAAGTTGGGCAGTAATTCCCAGTCATGAGACAGCAGCACATAAACAGATAACCTTGAGCTGTTTACAGAACTAATTATTTAGGCTGCACTCTGGAATCCTTTTCATTATTGTGAAGAACGTCTTTGTCTAATGAAGCTCAAAGTTTAATGAACCCACTTTGTATAATTATTGGGCCTCTGTGTAACAGGAGGCTATTTGTTTCCACTGACTGAATCTTAAAATGTCACAAATTAACTGCAGGCTTTGCACTAAATAAACAATATGATTTTGACACACGCATACATTTCAGAATGAATTTGCTACGTTAATGTACACTGATTGTTGTTTCTCGGTAATCATTAAAAAGCAATAGTCGAGTACAATATCGAGAATTATGACATACATTTTTTTACATAGCTTTCTATATATATGTTAGGAAAATGTGTATTCAAGTTATTTATTCATTTTCATAAATACGACTGTTTACTAGTTTTTGCGTCATTTCCACAACAAACGAAAGTGTCACTGAGGAGCATGCTTTGGTTAAACGACGCAGTATCTGTGAAAATACAGAGATGCAAATACAAAAAAAAGCTAATATTGTCCGTAGCATGACAGACAGCAGGTACGCTCTTGCCCCCCCAAAAATGTATGTTTTAGTCTAGAGTTTGCTTGTAGTCTGCAGGAACAAAAGCGGCTAAAATTTAATTAACACCCTTGATTTGTTTACTTCTATAGGCTACCCCCGGATTACGTGTATGTTGTAAGTAAACCACAAGGTGTCACTGTTCAGCCATTTACAATAGCTCTGGCACATATACACACACACAACACACACCTGCTAAAAGGTCAGATAATTCGTAACAATAGAGAATTATATTGTAGCAGAATGACATTTAGTTGTGTTTAGTTGAACCTTGTGCCGTTTTAATGCATAATATTGCAGAATGTTATAAGTATAGAAGCTCTCTATGAAGGATACAACTGGTCTCTGGTCATCTTAACTCATTGGGTAAGTAAGGCTTGGGCCTACAGAGGACATTAACACTACGTGTGATGTATGATATCCTTTATAAGAGTTGACAGTTGTGTGGAGATGTGACAAACATCCAGCAGCCTTCATTTGTTTCTATTTTGGCAGGTGTGAGAGAACAACCATTTCTCACTGATTTGCTGCCCCACCCTTGTTTCTCTTGTCATAAGGGATGAGAATGAACAAAAATCATCTCAGACTTGCTGGAGAATTCCCAAGTAGTGTAGCTTGTGCCATTACAGTTTACTTTGTAAACCTCTGTCATGTTGGCCTTGAGGCATTGTGTATTGACATGTTGAAAAGCATGCTGTATTTTCCATTGCAAGATTAAACTCATCTAGTCTGGTCTGGGGAGGAGCATCTCCATCTGTAATGCAATTTCAGCCTCTTAGTGTTGGCGGGCAGAGTTATTCAAGATAGTATATTGATCGACCAAAGTAATCCTGACAATCTGAGACTGGTAATGTGAAGTCCCACTAAAAGCTAGCGGTATGTTCACACTGTGGAGAAAAGCACTCCTACTTTTGATCTCCTTCATTAAGATCCCATTAGAGCAATGTGATTTATGAGCCCTGTATTTTGAACGGTCCACTATTTGGCTTGACCAGTGAACTAGCTATGTTATTAGATTTAAGTGTCTGTACCATTTTTCCATTAAGGTACATCTTTTTTTTGAGTACGATGTACTTTACAAAATATACCCTCATTCAAAAATAACATGATATACCATGATGTTTTGGTACTGCATGGGTTATTTGAATTTATTTATTTATTTTTTTTAAATTAAAGTAAGCAAGTATGTATTGGATATTTATTAGTACATGCACATATTTTAACATGCTAAACTAAACTTTAAACTAAAAACACTACTTT
>JAUCMS010000031.1:11081167-11094500 GCA_032357445.1 Enteromius radiatus | reverse complement strand
GTTGGAGCTAAACTCTGCAGGACATTGGCACTCCAGGACCGAAGTTGCCTACCCCTGGTGTAGACATTCAACGTTTTTTCAAATAATTTGAGATAATTTAAGAATCCTGAAAAATGTATCAGGGTTTAAAAAGATGTGTCTTGATTAAATGATTTTAATTTTAATATGTATTAATTTAAACAACAGTTATTTTAAATTGTATAATATTTCACAATATTTCTATTTTCACTGTATTTTTTATTAAATAAATGCACCCTTGCATTTATTTGTTTGTTTATTTATTAATGTGTTTCACCGTACAACGTCTTTCCTGCTTTCATGAAACATGGAGTCTTAGATTTACGCACAGCCACAAACAATCATAATCCTCTTTACTCCAATGTGCAGTTTAAATACAACTACATTCTGTATCAGCGTGCAAAAACACAACAATCAATAGCAGACCTTTTCCAACTCTAATTAAAGATTTACACTAACTTTTTTCTATTTTAGTACACCTCTAATGCAGCAAAGTCATCTTTTCTTGCTTAATTTGTCGAGCACTGTTTCCTACAGCGTCAGAGTTGAGTCTCAGTCAGCTGGAGGGGGAGGGGTTATGTTTTGAGAGGCTCCACCCCCTGCGCTCTGATTGGTCCATTCCCCGCTGTCACAGAGAAGCTCAGCGGAGTGTCCTCAACATTACACAAACACTCACACACTCCCAACATTCGCACGCACTCCTCTGAGATCTCAAGCCCTGAATTGGCTTATTTATCTGCTGGAGATCTCACACAGGAAAACACAACAGAAAGAAGCAGGGAAGAAAAGTCCTCGGGAAGACGAGCGTTTTCTAACTTGAGAAAATATTTTTACTCTGTTTTTTGGAGTCCTATTTGAGTTAGCGAGCGTGAATGGGTTGTCATGGTGACTGACACTGGCAGGCTGACCCTAGAAGAAGACTGGATGTTGAATGGACAGAGAGCTGCAGCGGCCAGCCAGCGAAAGTAACAGGGAGTTATCGGAGAAAAGGAAGAAGGGAGGAAGAGAATGGAGGACGGCTTCTCCAGCTACAGCAGTCTCTATGACACCTCATCACTGCTGCAGTTCTGCAACGGTAAAATCATCATGTTTTCTGTCTTTAGCTTAAGAACTTGTCCATCTTATGATGTACATGTTCAGGTAAACATGTTCCCTCAGCTGGACAGTTTTACCTCAGATGATGCACTTAACCTTTATGACCTTCTTCAGTCCCTCAACTTTGAGAAAGTTTTTCATTCCTCTTGTCTGTGATGGATCCTTTTGAAAGGATTTGACAGTGGTGGATGGTGTTTCTAGAAGGGCATCTCTCAAATGTCATGTTTTTTAGGTTGTTATCGCGTTTAGGAGAAGCATACTTGTCATACTTGAGGGTGTTTGATGTTCTTTTCAGACAGACGTGTTCGTTTTGAATGAAACAATGCAGAGAAAAATCTCTTACGCCTTTATTACATCAGACCGCTCTCCACTGAAAATGAAACTCAAGAGCTTTCCGACAGGCTAAAGAATGAGGATGTCGTTTTTGATTTGTTGGGGTGTTTTTGTTGTTCTGCCATCCTGATTGCGATCTGCAGTCATGTGTGTGTATGCTGGCTGCTGTTTCAAGGCATTTGGGTGAAGGCTGATGATGAAAGAGAAAAAGAAGAGAGGAGTTTGGGGTGGTTAGTAAGGGATTTCCTTGTTCTAGGATGAATAGAAGTGCGTGCCACTGTTCTGTCAAACACCATTAATCTCTTGCATTAAGAAACCTCATGTGACATCACAACACTAGCGAAAGCCATGTGAAGCTCTCCCTACTCTTGCGCACAATGTGATGCTGTGCTACTACATTAAATGTTTTATATTAACTATAGTTTATTATAACCTTGATTTATGAGGGTTTATTTCAATATATACTGAAACTGTTTTTTTGTAGAGCATACGTCAATAATCTTTGACTTATTAGGCAAAAGTAAATCAACCTTCTCTCTTATAATTCGACTCTTTCTAGACATGCACTTATTATAATGTTATCAATTAAAGATTTTATAATTGATCTTTATTTTATTTATTTAATTATTAATGGATAAAGTGTGTGTGTATATATTACAATTAAATTTGATATTTATTGTTCATGCATATTCCTTTAAAATCACAAATAATTTACACCATTTTATAATGATTATTATAATATTTTAATATAATACTTGCATTATGTTTATTATTATTATTATTTATATTATTATGATTGTTGTTAAATGTTACATTTATAATAATAATGTAAAATTTAGCAAATCTTTAAATGTGCATGTTGCATATTGTAATTTTTAAGGTTGTTTATTTATTTACTTAATATTGATCACATGTATCGGTTATCAGCCATAACATGGAAATAATCATCTTATCAGTACTGACCAGAATTTTAATATCAGTGTATCCCTATGGGGTATGTTCACTCCATAATGTCTATTAAAGTTAATTTGGTAAATCCAACATTAGAGTGATATTTGTTTCTGGGCTCATGTGGCGTAGCTGCATATCTGCCATGTGAGCACTTGGGTGGCTAATGAGTTTATCAGAGGTTACTGACTTGTGTTTACACTGAAGTTAGGATATGGTTGTGCGGTTTTGGTGTAATCTTCTCCTTCATCATCTTGGCAGTCATGCTGTAGACTATAAGTAGTCTTCCTTTCAGCAGAGTCCTTTAATCTGCAATAGGCCTCTTACATCAGTTACGTTTCTAAATGTCTTGTTATACAAATTCTTAAATGAAAAGACAATCTCTCTGCTTTTCTGCATCCACTCTGTTCGGCTGAGTGAGAATGAGAGCTGCTGTGATGTGTGGCCTGTATTCTGGCTTGTCAGGCCAGCGTAGGACTGTGGGTAATTGAATGAGGGTGTGCTGGAGAGCGCTGCGGTGAAGTCATCCGGCAGTACAGTCCTCAGCCGTAGCCCTGGATCTGGTATGAAGTCATTTGTTCTTAAACGCTTCACGAGTTACTGATTAGCAAACCTCACTGTTGTAGTGATATCGACCAGAAAATGTATTTCCTGGGCGGATTCTAGAGGCATTTTACCTTTTTTTAAAGTGCTGCCAATCTCGACTCATCTGCTTATAGTTTTCTAAAGCAAGGGTTAGTCTCTTAAAGGGATAGTTCAGCCAAAAATTTATTTTGTAAAGACATGTTTATTTTGCCTCCATAATCCTTTAGGAAATGACCAAAATTCTGATAGTTGAAAAAAAAAAATTTACTCGCCAATTTACTCACTAAACCGTTTAAACAACCAATTTTGTGAATCAAAATATATTTAGAAAAATGTACCCATATGTGTCTGTACACTGAAAGTCAGTAGGATTCATTATTGTTTTGTCTCCCTTTGGGGTTGTATTTACAAAAGCAGTTTGAAACATTTAAAATATGTTGTTTTGTGCGCTGCAAAAGAAAAAAATGTCAGGTTTCATATATTCAAAATATCTTCTATTGTGCAAGTTTTGAATGATGTCAGAAGTGAACTAATCCTTTAAGACTGACCTTTACATAATTGTTTTCATTCAGCCAAAACGTGACCATCATCTTGGTTATTTCCTGACAGATTCTGGAGAGAAAATAACCCAATGTCCTTACTCAAATTAAACATTGGCGGTGAGTTCTGGCAAAGGGAGTAACAGGATATCTGGTGTTCTGGCATCTAAACGTCTACCAGAC
The DNA here is from genome assembly GCA_032357445.1 of Enteromius radiatus. Taxonomy (NCBI): domain Eukaryota; kingdom Metazoa; phylum Chordata; class Actinopteri; order Cypriniformes; family Cyprinidae; genus Enteromius; species Enteromius radiatus. Next base: position 11,090,799 of record JAUCMS010000031.1, on the reverse strand, counting down.
GTCTCAGTCTTTCTGACTGCTGTTGTCTCATTCAGCCGCTGCTGCCAGAGAAGTGTTCTTGGCACTCGGCTCTCACTTCTTATTGGCCGTCCTTTGAGCCACTGATGGATGCATGTGCAACAGGATTAGGATTAAAGACCTGCTCACGTTACCGACCGAACCAGACGGAAAAACTGAAAGTGAGTGAGAATGCATGTCATGAACAAAAGCTTCCACTTGCTTTACACTTGACCTCTCCACGACCTTAGCAGCAAGAACATAAAAGGTGGAAATTCTAATGCAAGTCAGTTGGAAGAGATCATTTATTCATTGTCCTTACAAGGCTGTCACTTGAATTTGGAGGTAAATATTGATATACGGAAAATAACTCTTCCAGGGCTGTCAATTTGTTCAAAGCTAGACATCGATTTCCTTTATTATGGCTCTTGTGCTGTTATTTATTGAGCTGTGCTCTCATAAAAAAATTGCAGGCTGAGGGATAAAACTCGTCTTCCTCTAAATGGGTGGTATTGACACAGCCGTTGTTTGTCTGTTATGTGGCAGACCCCAGATGACTTGCATTGGCTCTTTATCTGGCACTCTCTCCCATTATGTTACTGATAACAATTCTGAAACCATCATCTGCACAGGCCTTCTATATCTGAGAAGACAGAAGCCATTAGTGCTACTCTCTCTTTCTCACTCACTCTCTGGCATGTTTGTTTCTAAATAATCTACCATTTAGAAGTTTGGGATCAGTTATTTTTCTATGTGTATGCTTACCAAGGCTGCATTTATTCGATCAAATATATAGTAAAAAAAGTAATATTGTAAAACATTGCTAAAATGATAGGGTTTTTTTACATTATATTTTAAAATATAATTTATTCCTGTGATGACAAAGCTAAATTTTTTTCTTTCAGAGATCATTGTAATATCCGGATTTGGTCAAGTAACATTTTGGTTAAAAACGCTTGGGCTGCCTAATATTTTGTGGAATATGTGCTAAATTTTTTTCAGGATTATTTGATAAATAGAAAGTTCAAAACAGTAAATATATACAAATATTTATAATATTTTAAAAGAAACAAGAAATAAATTATTTCCTATGGCAGTTTTCAGAGTAAACAAAATAAAGAGGTAATTGTGGTTTTATAATTGCAACTTTATTTCTTATTTATGACTTTATATATCACATTTACTACTTTTTATTTTTTTTATTTTTTTAGTTTATTTCACAATTACCTTTTTTATTTTTCACTTTGAGGCAGGAACATGCTTCCATAATTTCCAGACTTATACTAACAAAACTTCACTGTAACTTATGTAAAGATGTTTTTCTTGGGGATTTTGTCTTTTGGCCATAAGCGTTGCAGAGTTCAAGGTGTCGGCGACATATCTGAAGCATGTCGAGCTGAAGGCGTAGTATTGTGCTATTTTTTTGTACATTAAGGAGGTTTTTGGAATATTCCACTCGCTCATTCACTCTCAAGGGCTTCCAAAACAAAGAGGCCTTTGTGGGGGTGTCAAGCAGACAGGATTATTCAAATTTTGCTTCATAATATGCTAATGCTTTGCAATGGCAAAACATGGTGCGTGTCTTTCATATTCGGTGTGTTGTGTGAACCAGAATATGTCTTACCAAAAGGCTTATTGGGTTTTCATATTTGAATTTTTCAGTATTTTTATTGTTGGGGTGTCCGTAATCCAATAGACATTTTGGAATTGTAAGCGTACCGCTGGAAAAATCAGAAGTGAGAGCCATGGCAAGCCTTTCCTTGTGTACTTGTGTTCAGAGCAGATTATGGAGGGAAGCTGGAGCTTGAACAGTTTTTATTTTTAGATTTTCTGTTTCATTTTAGTTTTAGTAATTTATATGCTTGTGATTCGTTTTTAGGTTTTAAATTTAAGTTTTATTTAGGAATAATCTTGTTTTCTATCTTTGAATTTCTTTAAAATTTTGTTTTTTAATCTAAAATGTATATTTTATTTCTTTTCCTGTTTCATTTCAATTAAGGAAAAATATTTTAGCATTGTTTATATACTACTGTAAATTAATATTTTGAGTTATCTTTTATTTTTAGATTTTACGTTTTCTTTTTAGTTCTTATGTGCTTATCATTTTTACAAATGTTTGTTTTTAATATTTTTCTATTTAATGTTATTAATGTTATTTAGTTTTAGACATTTTAGTACTTCCACTTCTATTTTATTTTCAGTTCGTTTCTAATGCAACATTCCTAATTTTTGAGTAAAAAAAATTAAATATATATATATATATATATATATTAAACATTAAAAATGTTTTTATTATTTTGATTTATATTAAGAAAAATATGTTGTTGTTTTTGGAATGTTTTAAGTTAAGTTAAGGAAAAATAATTAGTAGTTCAATTTAGTATAAGATTTAGTTAACAATAGATTTGTTTATTTTTATTTATGTTTTTTTTGTCTATTTGTTAAAATGAAAGATTTATTTGTATGTTTGTATTAAAAAAAGTGTATTTGCAAGTAACAGTCTGTTAAAATTTCTAATAGTAAAAATATTTCAACCAGATTTATTTTACAACAGGAACACTGACGCACTTTCTCTTCCATCAGCTCAGTTGTGCTGCGCAGGGGCTTGACATATGATTTTCCGCATGTAGCATCCAGTGTCATTAGCACACAGCATCCGCAAACCCACCCAAAGAACAACACTTCAGTTTATTTAAAACACCCACCCACCCACTGTTCTGGGCTGTTTGTTATGTGTGCACAATGCCCTGGGTTCTGAAGGAGAAGAAAGCCCAGGCTTTCACACACGCTGAAAAGAGCATTGTGTCAGAAGCGGGAAAGCGGAGCCAGCCATGAGTTAATGCTGCCCTACTTTTCTCCTGCTCTGTGACTCAGACCCTCTGCGACTCCTTCGAAATCCTCAGTCTCCTCTCCTCCTTCCCTGCTTCGTTTGCCACCAGAGCTCCCCACCGTTTGTGCCATTTCTCAGGAGAGCATGAGTCAGCACAACCCGCAGTTTCTGCTCTACTCCAGCGTGCCTTTCCCAGGTCGGTTTTGTCTTCTCATCTCTATGGTGACTGAGAGGGTCTGTCACTGGGTGGGTCCCATGAACAGAGGCCCTGGCTGATTAAACATGTAGACAGATAAGTGTTTTGTTGTTTGGAGAGTTGTGTGTGCTGTTCCTCGCTGTAAGGTCACCTGTGACTGAGCGAGTGGGCTGTCTTCATTGATTAGTCTGTCGAAATGGAGTTCAAGGAGCATGTGGGTGGGGTGGGGAGCATGACATGATGTGTAGCTTCACTTTAACCGCACGAGTCCATTAGAGCTTTTTTTATATTGTCTATACGTGTGTTTTGTTGTCTGGAAAGGTGTCATTAGCAGCAAGACTCTCCAGACATGCTAAAATGCACAATATTAATTTTAAAGATTTTAAAATAAGAATTTGTGTTCTTAAAAGAGTCTTCTTTAACTGTTTTCAATTTACTTTTTTATTCTTTTACCTGAATTATTAAATGGATAGTTTACCACATTTCTGGCCATGTTTAAGTAATATAATTATTTACTCATTCTTGTTTCATTCCAAACCTTGTATGATTATTTTATTTTAATTGTTTTGGTGGGATGTAAATAGAGACATTTCGAAGAATGCTCCTGCTGCTCTTGAAACTGAGTGACCAGGAGAAGTTAAGCGTCAAAAATGACAAAAATAAAATTAATGCTGCCCATATCATACACTGTATTCCAACTCTTTTGATGCTATACAGTAAATGTCAGTAAACTGAGAGTGAACTGTCCTCATATTAAAAATATAGCGCAATAATTTTATTCAGCTTGAATATATTAAACTGATAAAAGTTATCGTAAACACTTTGATAATGTTACTTAAAAATTTATTTCAAATAATCGGTGTTCTTTTGAACTTTATATTCATTAAAGGATCATGAAAAAAATCACAATTTCCCTAAAAATATTTATTAACTACTGTTTTAAACATTGATTTTAATAATAATTAATAAATAAAGGTTTATTTGACCCTGAGAACTGCTAAAGATTCAGCTTTGCCATCACAGAAATAATATACATTTTAAAATATATTAAATAAGAGCATAGCTATTTTAATTGTAACAAAATTTCACATATTTACTGTTTTATATTACTTTTGGTCAAATAAATGTAGCATTGGTGAGCACCCCTAAAAACAACCCAAAAATTTGAACTGTGTGAACAATCAAAATGTAAGAATTTATTAAGCCTTGATTAACTCACAACTTTTCTTAGTGAATTTTTTTGTGAATCTAGGTTTATATTGTGCTAATCAAATTTCTGTTTGCTCTGCTTATATTTCATTAACCAAAGCACAAAAACTATAGTAATATTGAGAAAACAATACATTAAACACCATCTCTGGCCAAGCAGGTCATGTGTAGGACACCAACATTTGGCTGTTTTTGATCCTAAAACAACACAGAGGCTCTGTTTTCAGTAGTCTCATGAACCCATACATCAGAGCGTGCTAAGCATGTGCACTTTCTCCCGAAGCACAGGGATAACCGCTGATCAGGATCGGCTCAGTATCCCTTTAATCCTCTCTTAGCCCAACCACTTCCTGCATCCCAACAGCGAGGCTTGGGGCTAGAGCACCGTCGTCCCTAAACCACCCCTCCTCCTTGTTGGTTTCTTGCCAGTGAGCAGGGTGGTAGTGGGGGGTGGAAAACACCCTTTCTCTATGGTTCACACAAAGTTGTTTTCACTGCCTCCGTGGCTGCCTGGAGGAGATTAACAGGGAACAACACTGCAGGCATCTCCGCATCACTTGTCACTGACTCGGTGCTGTCTGGAGTCTCTCCGTGGGGATGGAGGCTGGCGTGATTAATGAACACACACATAAACACACATGTAGCTTCTGCTGCCTGTCTTACACATGCTGGTAAGGTGCTGGCAGCATGCTAACAGCTTCGTGAGAGAGGAGTGAGAGATGCAAAAAGATGCGCACTAATATATCCCAAGAAGCCACTTGGCAGATCTGTATGTCCTCTATGTCCTCATTTTATAATTCTCAACATACTCTCATTAGTGGTGCTTGCTAAGGGGCCGTTCACACAGGACACATTATTTCTTTCCTTCACGACTTTCAAAATCTTGATATATCTAAAGCTGTTTGTGTTTTATTGGGCTTATGGTATGTTTTTGAGTGCAAGAACCACCATGAAGGCTGCTGCAAGTGCATAGCAACATGCTAAACATGGTAAACAACACATGCCTTAAATGAACTGTGGTTTTACTACAAATAAAACCAAAACACATGTTTGCCACAAATTAACCTTGGTTTTCTAGGTCTTGCAGTAAAACTGTGGTTAATCAAATTGTAAACAATACTTTTACTATACTGTTACTACACTTTTACTATGATAAAACAATAGATATTTTTAACATGCTAATGTGACACTTTAAGCACCCTAGCCCCCATATAGCAACACAAAACACTCAGAACACCCTAGCAACCACATAGCATCACTCTAGCAACATTCGCACCTTGTCTACACTGGACGGCCACAACAGTTGCCATATCGTGTCATGCCATGCTATGCTGCAGCAAGTCTTGTACACTGGATGCTACAAATGGGCTGTTGCAAATCATTTGAACTTTGTGTCAGTACGTCATTAGTCTTGCATAGCCGGAGCTGGAATACATGGTAGGCTGAGGCTGTTAGAGCGACGACCAATCGCAATTAATTTCGTTTCAGCGTCACGTTTTAGGGTGTGAAAATGTTTCTATAATACCAGACCTGTCTGTCAACCGGTCTGAGCCTGAGACTAGTACGTCATAAATAGAACAAGGAACAGTCTAGACAGCATCACTGATTATAATCTGATTATAATGGGTTCTACTATATTTTGTTGTGCCGCGCCATTCATGTTGTAGACACATAGTGTTATGTATCGATAGATATCACATTTGATTGCTTCAGACACGTTGACACGTCTGCCATCTTGGAATGGTTAGTGTGTCGTCACTCACAATAAAAATTAAAGAGAGTTAATATTAACTGTCAACCGGTAGCCTCATGGGCAGCGCGTCAACATTCAGCACCGTTGCGTTTCGGGCGTCGCGAGTTTGAGTCCCGGCTTTCAGACCTTTCCCGATCCCGTTCCCTGTTTCTCTAACGCTTTCGCTTCCTGTCATCTATGATCTGTCCTTTCAAATTAAAGTCAAACCTTAAGAATGAACATTTTTATAATAGTGCTCTCATTATAACATTATCTATAGTTATTAATGTTCTGCATTTCTGTTTTGAGCAGCACGCACTGAAGATGATCAGTAGAGTGCAGCATTTGAGAGCCGGTTTTTAATCAATGGGATTGTAGAAAACAGCTGTTAATCGGGCATCTTTTATATATCTGTGATCTTAACAGCTGCATTGTAAAATGCTCAAAACACATAGATTCTTGCTGGCAAACAGCCACAACACCCTAGATATGTTGTGATAAGGCAAAGCCACTGATCTCCACTTATACTTACTATTCAAAATGTCAAAGTCTAGTCAATACTGTTAACGTGTAAATATTAAGCCTCTTTTATAAAACCCTTACAAGGGATTTGAAATCAGAATGGAAGAAGGCATTGGCTTTAATAGGTTGATTACAGCTTGACCTGAAGGTGCATTTTGCTGATGTAAGGTGGATTGAAACTCTGGCTCTCTCTTGGGGGCAGTTTGGCTCTGCTCATCACCTCTTCCCTGCTTTCTCTCTTTCTCCTGTTTTTTCCATGCCAGAGGTCACGACTGAGGTCTCTGGGATGATCTCATGTGACTATTTTTAACTCCTTTAAGTCCTATTTACTGAAGACCATCTTTTTTCCTCATTATATACCTGTAATCTGGCAGATAGCTTGCCTGTGGACTGTTCTCTTGCCTCGTTTGGGATTATATAATGGTCCAGTCACCCTCTCTGAATCACTGACAGCACACTGTTTTACTATCACCAGAGTATCCAGATGGGTCCATAGTGAACTGACCTTGGATCTGTGACCTCTGGTTGCAAAAACAAAGTGTTTGGGAATGGAGGCAGTTGTAATCCTCTTAAAGCACCACAAACCTTTTACTCACTTTCTCTCAGAGATTCTCCCTGTGTCTCTCAGCGTGAACTCTTTATGTAAGAGGCCAATCTCAAAGGCCAATTGGTTGATGAGAATGGTTTGTGAAAAGCTCTGGGAGGATTTACTTTGATACTCACTGAGACCAGATGCATTTTGTTTACACAATAGTGCTGTTACAAAAACAGGTGAGCTGCCCAATGTGACAAAAAATATATCTTTTAATATTGCAGTATTGTTAGATGCAGTATTGTTTATATTTTATGTACCTCATATTTTTGGCCTATATTTTGTCAAATTTTTTAAAAATACATTTGACAAAATTCTAAATATATTTTCTTGCTCCTTGTTATGTTTTTAACATTTAAAAGGATAGCATTTAAACAGTTTCTTTTCTTTCTGAAATTATATATTTCATCTGTGTTGTTCACAACTGGAATGTTTTTGAAATACATTTTCAGAAAAAATGATTTTTGCTCTATGATGTCTACTGGTTTTAAGCTTGCTGTTAGCTTGTTGCTAAGCTATCTGCTAATATTCTTAAGCATATTTTTTTAACTACACTGTACTAATTTTTAATCTATACTTTTTATTATGGAAAGACAATATACTTTAAGACAGATGTATAACGCAGCCAAAAAAATGGTGGTGACTTACAAATAACCTCATTCTGAATGCTGAGAGTATTGTTTTTGTTCCCCTTGTTTAATTTTCTTACATGTTTTATTACATTAGTGAAATAGCACATTTTCAAAGATATAAAAAAGTGTAGTGAAGAGTTTGTGGGCCTAAGAAGCCTTGTAAATCTTTCACGCGTGTGCAAAATTCATGATCGTATGGATTGCTTTGTAAAATGACTGGATTTCAGCCCCAAAATATTGCTGAACAATAGAAAATGTGCCCTCACCATTTGCATTATAATGCAGCTCTATAGAGCATGATATGGGATATTCCAGATTTTCCTTCATTTTAAGGGGAAACAAGCCTCCAAAGTAAAGGAACATGATCACATTCACTGTCAGCGTAATGATAATCCTTACAAATCTTAGCACCCCGCTGCTATTGAGACTCATTTCTGGGCAGATACAGGGTTTGAGTGAGTCAGCTAGTAGATTCAGACTCAGAGTGAGAGACCAGAGATGCATTATTAATCAGCCCCAGCGCTTTGAGGAAGACATTAAAGAGAGTCCGTTTTGCTTTGATAAACCACCAACACTTTCTACCCTGCCCTTCTGTCTTTTTATGTAGCTTTATGCTAGCTCATTATTCAAGGATTTAAAGCTCAAGATCAATATATTGAGTACCATTACAGTTTTTAATTGTGAATTTTTAATGTGTCATTTTAGAGTCTTGAATTTAGTTATTTTCATAACATTATTAACTCAAGCATTTTTGGAGCTGTTAAATGTATCTGTTCAACACACTCACCTAATCTGACCATTTCTGATTTAATAACGTAGTACAACTGTTTCATTCTTTTCTGCGTTTCATTATGACCAATAAGAAGCTGGGGAGATTAAAGTAAACATTAAACATTTAGTTTTCATTTTTTGATGGTACACCTATATTCCTATATATTTATTAAATACTTAATGTGAAGCTTTCAGGGCCGGATTCCCGGATAGGAATTAGATTAAGCCAGGACTAGACCTTTGCTAATTTAGGACAGTTAAGAATTTTTAGAAACATGTCTTACAAAAATGCATTATCTGTGAGCATTTAAAGACCAAACAATGGCAATGATGTATTTTAAGATATCTCAGTGCAAGCCTTTTCCAGTTTAGACAGCTCTTAACATTTATTTTAATCTAGGACTAGTCTTAATCCCTGTTCGGGAAACCGGCCCTTAGAGTTTATGTCCCAAGATTTGCATAAGTTTGCACCTCCTGGACTGTAACCTAGCAGTATGAATTAATAAATTATTTTTCTTACAGCATGGATACATTGAAATTCTTTGCAGTGGTTTTGAAGCAGCGAATGAATGTCTGCTCTTAATCAGGCCAGTAGGTCAGGAATTGGACTTCAGTTTCAATCTCAATTTATGTGCAGCAAGAGCACAGTCTGCCTTGGTGGCCATGCTGTCTGTGTGAGATTAGTTATGTCTCTCTTTCTTAGGAGGATGGAAAAAGCATTCAGTATTATTAAGATGGACAGGTATTTGACTTCAATTCATGCACTAAACTGTCTAAAACAAAATGGGATTGAGCCTCTCCTAGAGATTGGTTTTACTTTACTATCCCAGCTAACAATTTTACGAACGTTATTCAAAACATACTTAAAGTGTTCCACCAACAACACAAAGATAAAGTTTTTGTCCTAATGTTTTTAGAATGTTCCATTAACAACTCGATGGTAACGTTTTTATCCTAACGTTTTAAGAATGTTGTTTTAACAACTCAATAATAATGTTTCTAATGCTAACGCTTTTAAAACGTTCCACTAACAACACAATGATAATGTTTTTATCCTAATGCTACTAATGTTATGCAAGAACGTTTTTGATAACTTTGAGGGAAACTTTAGAGAACGTTAGCCAAAGTTACGAGAACGTTCCCTGTTAGCT
>JAUCMS010000031.1:11061025-11071829 GCA_032357445.1 Enteromius radiatus | reverse complement strand
GATTAGCACACCTGATTCTGATCATTTGAATGGGTGAGCGAAAACTTTTGGTAATATAGTGTATATATATATATATGTTTCCACAAACATATTAAGCAGCACAAATGTTTTTAACAATAACAATAAGAAGAAATATTTCTTGATCATGAAAGTCAGCATATTGTTTCTGAAGATGTACTGGAGTAATGGAGTAATTTAGCTTTGGCCTCACAGGCGTACAGTTGTAAATTGTAATAATATTTCTCAGTCTTATTTATTTATTTTTTTTGCTGTATTAAATCTGATTAAATAAATGCAGCACCAAAATTTTTAAACTTTTTTCAAAAAACTTAAAAATTGTTAATACTAATTTAAGCAGAATCTTAAAATAATCTAACATTGTGTGTATTTTAGCATTATCAAGTGTTGTTGCTATTTTGTTAACAAATTGATATTAATATCTTGCCTTTTATCATTCATAGCACTGTGAAAAGGACAAGTTCATCTGAGCAAGTTGGCCCCAACAACAGGAAAGACAGTGGTGTGGACTCGAAAAGCAATCGCACACGCGCTGGTTCCACGGGGAGCAACTCCAGTGGCAAGAAATCCACAGAGAAGTATGTAAATAAGCATGTATATATATATACTTTTAAGCCCATGTGATTGACTGAATAAGAGCAACACTCACACATTACACAAGCACATTCAGATGACTTTCTTCCTTCTCACTTCCTGCAGTAAACAGAGGGAGCCTGTTTTCAGTGCAGGTAAGAGTCAGGTGTTCTGTTCCTGTGTGATAGAGTAACTCTCTGAGCTAAGACCGGATCATACAAGCAATGGTTATGCTGTCATTGTTCTTTTTTGACCACACTTTCCAGAAAGTACAGCCTCTTGCCAAATACATTTCTTCAAAATAAATGGCTGGCCACCCTTTTGTTTTGCAGCAGTGCAGCTCAATTAGAAGGTGGACAGATTTTACAATGGGGTGAATTAAGAGACTCATTTAAGAAAAAAGCAATTTAAGAGATTTCTGCTTGTGTGATCTGTAGTCATGGCTCATAGAGGGGCAATCTTTATTTCAGATCATTTCTCCATTAAATGACCTGCTATTCTCTTGTCAGTAACTCATCATCTCTTACCAGAAACATTTCCTTTTTCATTTTTGTGTTTATTTAATTTTACTTATGTTCTGTTTAAATCATTTTTATGCATTTGGTTGAAAAGCATATACATTCTGGTAGAAGAAAATTATGAGAATTCATTATATAATTAAATATATAATTAAAAAAATATTTATTACAGACTTTACAGCTAATTATTTTTTCAGTAGAGAGAACAAGGTCTTTCGAAGTAAAAAAGCTTGAAATTCTCAAGGTCCAACAGGCATTTATAGTCATTGTGCTTATCTATTATGCATCAGTTCTGGTCAAAAGCTGTGCTGCTCGTTTCTTTTTTAAAGAGATACAAAGGAATTCAGCAGCAGTTCTTGGGAACGTCAGAACAAATTTGATTTGGTGTAAAAGCAGAGCGTTGAGTGTGTGCCAGCCATATGAGGTGGAATAAAACAAGCTGTTCTGCCTGAAGGCCACATTTGCATGTTCCTTACTGTATATGTGACCCAGTTACTGTATTTAACTGCGCCCAAAACTCTGATTAATTGAGGGCCATCCAGATGTTAAATATACAGTACACCAAATTAACGAGTGGATTTGTTAAATAGAGCGCTTGGCGAATGAAACGACTATCCCGGAGGAGCTTGTTGAGTAATTACCCAGACATGGCGAGCTGGGATCTGTCTTTCAATCAGCCGTTTTCTGCCATCTTACGTGATTGTCTTTGTCTCTGTACGTTCACGAAGGGATGCGACGTGTGACACACTGCAAAGGTAGGCACTGTTTGTCAATTGTCCCTTATGTGAGCAGCTCTGTGGACACAGCTTGATTCCCAAAGCCAGAGGGAAGTCAACAATTACAGATTGAGGGCAATTATGACTCCTTTCTTAAAAATGCAAAGACAGCTGGTAGAGTTTAGAATCATTATTTATGCACTAACAGATACTGTTTCAAGCCATTTTTCTTTTCAATTTTTTTATTTTTATTTTTGACATATGTGACCCTGGACCACAAAAACATAAGTGTAAATTATTCAAAACTGAGATTTATACATCTAAAAGCTGAATAAATAAGCTTTCCGTTGATGAATGGTTTGGAGAACTTTTTGAAAATCTTGAATCTGAGGGTCCATTTTTGGGTACAACAGTGACTTAAGACTGGTCCAGGGCCACAGGAAATTACATCATAGTGGGGACCCCTGCATACTCTCATTATTGTGAGTTAAGGTTAATAAATCGCTTAAAATATCAGATAATTTGACATATGTATGACAAGGTTAGCACTAAATTTAAAAAGTGATGTTGAGGGACTCTATGATATTCAAACTTGAAAATAATAAATGTGTACACTAGGGTTAGTATTGTTAATTAAAGCTAAAGCTAAAACCATAAAAAGTTATTATTAAAATAAATATATAATGTATTTTATAATGTGTGTGTCTGTGTGTGTGTATATATACACACATGCTGTATATACAGTACAAATACACACACACACACAGATAATTATTAAAAACATATAAATATAAATAACAAAAACACGCAACAAAATAAAGCCTCAGAGAAATTATAATAGTATGTCATTTAAACTAAAATAGTGCTGTTGCACAAATACATGTACTGTATAAGGAAAATATTGCTTTTTTAAATTTTATCTCATTTATTTATTACTGTTAATATTTGAACTTTATGTCATTAAATGTAAATGTTTTTTACAATTATATTGATATAATTTTAGACTATATGAAACCAACACTGATTCCTAAGAATTGGCATCTGTGTTTAAAACTAGACTTGTAAATGTTTTTTGCCACCAAACTTTGATTTTTATTGAGTCTTAAGAGATTTCTTACCCCTTTTTATTATGGTTATTTCTGCTGTAATAAGCACATAATAGCCCTTTATACAGTTTATTCTAGCGTTTCCAGATGGGACAGTAATCTAGCAGACTTTGATAGCTCTGGCTTCATATTGGAATCAGCACACACACAGAGCCATCTTGCATAAGGTTTTGGGTCGATTAGACAAATTTGTGTGTGATAGAAGTTCCCACCCTTCTTCCAGAAATACTACCCTTCCCAATAAACTAATGCGCACTCTCTGTAACACCCTTCTGAGTGATGCCAACCTTTGGTTGATTGCAGTGGTGCTAAAAACACAAGCTGTTAACTCTTGAGTGATGCTGCTCTGACAGCTCCTGGGTGTTTTGCTCACTGCTCATGGCGCTTGTTTTTCACACACACCATGGGAACCCAGCACTCTCCTGCAGTCACACAACAGCACACTGAACGCCTTTTATTCCAGTTGTTTATTGCTGCTTTTTGCTTCACGTACACGTATTTGTTCCCGTAAAGGGCATTTATCATCCTGTGTCAACCAGCTTTTCTGTTATTTCTCTGAAACGTAAAAGTTAAATGTCATGCTGGTTTGTGTGCAGAGTGTCACAGTTAGTGGAAATAATTTTCCTCAAACTGTTGTCTTCAATGTTGATGCAACAGTCAGTGAATGACTCACTATTCCCACTGCGTTTTATAGTTGCAAAATACTTGTAAGGCAAATAAATAAAAAAACCAAATGTCACTTGGGTGGTTGGAATAATGTTTCTTCAGAATACATTTGATCAGTTTATTTAAAGTATTCTTGGTTTTCCTCGATCAAGATAACATTCAGTTTCCCTTGTGCCTCCCCTTCCCATCAGCACTGCAAAAATATTTTTTATAAACAGCATTTTTGGAAAAAAGAAGAATAAATAAAAAAATAACCATTAATTCCATCTCTTTGTTTTTGGAATATACATTTAAAAATAAATATTTAATTACTTTTAGTGTATTTTTATAAAGTCTATTGTTGGTTTTAAGGAGTGAGGTATGGTTTGTCTCTAAATCTCTAAATTGAAATTTTTGCTTACAACTAATTACAATTTTCCAGAATAGTAAGAAGCACAATTACTCTATGAAAATGTTCCCTATATTTTCTTTTTAAGCTGATGTTGCTGTACAGATATGTTACTATAAATCAAGGAAAATACAAATTGAGAAAAAGATAATTTTGCAGTGTCATTTCTTAGTTTTGTGGAGACCTTGTCTTGTTATTATGGTGATATTTAAAGCTATTGAACCATATCTGATCATGATTATACTTCATCCCACCTCTCCACCCTCTCTTGCACCCATCCTGTCTAATTTGACCACTTCACCTAGTAACCGTGCAGATCTACCTGCACCGACCGTCAAAAAGGAGCGGATCCGCTGAGCCCCCCAAATCCACATCAGCAGTGCCCTCACAGTCCACCAACATGCCATCAGAGGCCAAGGTTTTGTCTGACAGAACGGCCCGGCTCGCAAGCCGAAAGGTCCCGCCATTTACCCTTCCTCTGAGGAAGTGTACTTCTCAGTTAGTCCACTCGCCCCTAGATATGCCCTCTTACAGAAGTCCAATCAAATCTCCCAGCCAGTATTTTCAAATCTGTTACTAATCAAAAAAGCTGTAATCTTAAACATAGTCAGGTGGAGTCTTTTGTTTTGATTGTGTTTCTTTGAATTAGTTTTGTTTCATGTTGTGTATGTTCACACGTTTGTCTTTTTGCTTTTGAATAGGTTTGTTTTGTTCATGTGTGCATTTTATAAACTGTACGTCACCTTTTCCATTGTGTTTGCATGCATCCCTATCTGTGATTTTATTTTGTGTCTATTACTAATTTATCAAAGCATGAAATTGCTGCATTTACATGCTTCTGCATTTGACTTTGCTTTGTTTGTCTTTACTGTTAAATTGAGTGTATTTCAAATACTATGTGTAATAAAATGAATTACTTTTAAGTCTCACTGATCTGTTGAATTATTTTTAGAACATAACATATATTATTCTAAATATTGTTGCAATTCCTTTTAATCCTCCTTTTGGGATAACAGCATTTCATTTTGTCTTTGGATTAACATTTAATCACATCTTAAGATAAACTAACATTCAAGAATTTGGGGTCAGTAAGATTAATGTTTTAAGTCTCTTTTGCTTACCAAGGCTGCATTCATTTAATCCAGAATACAGTGAATAAAGCATTATTGTGAAATATTTAGACAATAACATAAATATTGTGATATATTTTAGAAAGTTATTTATTCCTGCTGAATTTTCAGCATCATTGTCGTCAGTGTCTCGCGATCCTCCAGAAACCATTCTAATATGCTCAGAAAATATTTCTACTTATTGCTGTTTTTTTTAGCTTTTTTGATAAATTTAAAGGTCAAAAGAACAGCATTTTTAAATAGATTTTGATTCCCTTTTGATTTCATTGCTGAATAAAAGTATACATTTATTTTACAAAAATAAGCAAGTAAATAAACTGTACTGACCCCATATTTTTGTCTTTGTTTTACTCAGAATCAGATGATATTAACCCCAACAGATGCCACAGCGATCCTTCACTGACCCATGCATTTTCTTGCTCTTAACATCTACGTTGCTTTTTCTAGATGAAGGGTATGTCAAAATGTATTTGAAGGGACGACCCATCACCATGTACATGCCCAAAGACCTGGTGGACACATACTGCCTGGAAACAAAGGCTGACTTGCCTCCTAAAAAACTGAAGCTAGACTGGGTGTATCCTTTGTGAAATAGAAACTGAGCTGCATGTAGATTGATTCTTGTATTGAGCGCTGTAAGATTAACTGTTGATTTATTATTACACAGAAAATGAGCTGGTAAAAATGTCACGAGCTAAATGATGCACACGGTTTCTAGCTCTAAGTTATGTGTTACAAGATTATTGTGCATAATGTTAAGCTTCTGAAACATGGACCTCAAAAGTATTATTCACTATGATACACTAATTCCTAATTCACATTCAGAGATGAGTTTTGAAGCATGAAGCATGATCTTATACCCTGGTGTTCTCTCTAGTTCTGCTGAGCACTGCAGCCTGTCAGAGTGGGATGTCTTCTGCATCTCTTACCCATGGTGCATTTGGTACATTGCCTGAAAACAACTTTGTAGACAAGACTGAGAAATATAAGATATCTAAAGCCCAACAAAATAAAATATTAAATGGTCAGCTGGCACTTTTCTAGAACTAAAAATGTTTACATTTTCCTGTCACCCTTCATAGCTGAGATTTGTTCCTATTTAGCTCAACAACAGTAGTTTTTGCTCTTGACAATGACTCAGCTATGGTTACCGCGGCCGTGACTGTCGATCCAACCTGTACTTGCTCCCGACGGGGGAAACGGTTTACTTCATCGCATCCGTGGTTGTGTTGTATAATGTGGATGAGCAACTGCAAAGACACTACACTGGACATACTGATGATATCAAGTGGTAAGACTTATATTTCTGTATTTGTGATGTCATCGTCTATTTGTTCATCGTAGCATACATAAAGGGCTAAACTCATCGAACCAGTACATTAAGTATGTTTTTGTCACCTCAAAACTGCCTTATCTAAAGATACTACAGCCGAGATTATTATTCAGATATTATGCAGCATAATTTTTCAGAGCTATGCTGAATATACGATTTCTGAGCATCGTTCTTTAATTTTCTGCTTTGATGTGCAATTCTACAGAACATTTATCATTACTCGTGTCACTAAAGTTTATTATTCATTCCGCTTTCATCCCTCAGTCTGAATTTTGCCTCTGTGTTACACCACATTAATTTTGGGGGTTATAAGAGACCTCAAGATATTTTAATTATAGTTATTTTTGACCTTTCCTGTTTGAATATGTTATTTACTTTTAACTTTCCTTAATATTGCTATTTAATCTTCATGAAAATATTGTCCTTTAAATGAATACTTCTATTCAGTAAGGGCATGACAGTAAAGACATAATAATAATTATAATAAATATATGCCGTTTTTTCTGTTTATTGAAGAACCTTGAAAAAGTATGACATATACACTTTTTTCATACATAAGACATGTACAGTATTTTGTTTTCTGAAGGATCATGTGACATTATTTTAGATCATGTAATGATGCTAAAAATTCAGCTTTGCATCACAGGAATGAATTATGTTTTAGAATATATTGAAATAGAAAATAAAATAGAAATTATTGTTTAAAATATTATTGTATTTTTGATTAAATAAATTAAATAAAAAGAGATATCTTTCGAACTAATTTAAAAATCTTACTTGCTTTTGAAACTTATGAATAGTGAATATGATTGGCCTCAGACTTAAAAAGGTCAAGTCAAGCCATCAGGACATTAGATAAAATATAATGACATTTAATATAATTTCCTCCTGACCGCCAGTCTCCAGTCGAGATGTAAACATAATAGTATGACACAAGTTATTGTGTATGGAGTAAAATCTCATATTGAGGAATTTACAAAAGGTCAAGGCTATTCATTGTAAATCAAAAGCCCTGAGCAAGAAAAGCATGAAGAGCAACCATTAAACAAGACGTTCATGATCAGTTTCCTGTGTTTACGTTCAGTCCTGTGACTCATAATGCTCAAAGTGACGGCACTGACTCGCAGAGACAAAAAAGTGTGATGTCCTCGCACTGCTGTGTCATCGGCTCTTCAACAGTCCCAGCTGCCTACATCTTTCACCTCTTTTGTCTTCCCCTACAGCCTCGCTGTCCATCCTGATAAAATCACCATAGCAACAGGACAAGTGGCTGGCACATCCTCAGATGGAAAAGTAAGATCAATTATTTTAAACCGCTGTCAATCATAAACACAAATAGCTTATTCCTACTATAAAAGGCTTGATCCAGCTCAAATAAATCTCCTAGTTATTGCATGTGCCTCAAGTGTCTGTCATAACATGTTGAGGATCAAGATCCTACATCCACACGCTTAAAGCTGAATTGGTTTAACATGTTCAGTGCGTCTATCTGTGTCTGGCAGCTTCTGGCTCCTCACGTGCGAGTGTGGGACTCTGTGAGTTTGAACACATTGCACATCCTTGGAAGCGGTTTCTTTGATCGAGCTCTGGTTTGCCTCTCCTTCTCAAAGTCGGTAAGAACAAGTTCCTGTATAATGTTAGTAAACAAACATTCTCGCGTGAAACCGCAAGATACAGCCTACAGTTCTTTGTGTCATCAAACAAACCTGTCATTATTATGAGTACTGGGTGGGATTTTCGGTAGCCTGGTCAGTTTAAAAAGTAGTTCACATGAAGATGAAAATTTAGTCATCATTTACTCACCTCAACAGAAGCTATATTAAAGAATGATGGCAACCAAACAGCATTGACCCTTTATGGTATTAAAAAGAAAGGGGAAACTCTTAGAAATTAGGAACAATTTAAGGGTGAGTAAATGATGACAGACTTTTCCACTTTGGGTGAACTCTCTTAAAATCTCTTTAAATATATCTGGCGAAAGAGGTTGAGAATGATAAAATGTCTTTCAAACATTCAGAACGGAGGAAGCTGGATGTGTGTTGTGGACGATTCCAATGACCACATTCTCTCTGTGTGGGACTGGCAGAGGGAGGAAAGACTTGCTGAAGTCAAGGTGAGTGCTATTCAGGATAGAAATTGAACAGATAATGTCAACAAGAGGCGTGCAGAAATGAACTGATTCCCATTTTTGACTTCTTTCTCTGCCCTCACAGTGCTCCAATGAGTCAGTCTTTGCTGCTGATTTCCACCCGACAGATGCTAATATAATTGTAACCTGTGGGAAGTCACACCTTTACTTCTGGTCATTAGAAAAGGGAACTCTTGTGAAAAAACAGGGTCTTTTTGAGGTAAGTTGTCATAAGACTTTCAGATTCAGTGAATCTTTTCACTTTTTTAATTTATCAGATTGCATGTTTAGATGTGATGAAATGTGTATGTACACGATGTACACTAGCAGTTGAAAGTGTAGACACATCTACTCATTCTTTATTATTACTGTTTTATACTCCTAAAAATAATAGTAGGGTCATCAAAACTATGAAATAACTCAAAAGGAAGTGTGAGTTATATTGTGTATTGTAATCAAAACTACCTTCTGGGATTAACATTATTAAAAAAATAACTAAAATGTTACTTTTGTAAAGAAATGTATGCTTTTTCATTTGTAGTTGGTAAGATTTGGTAATGTTTTTGAAAGAAGTCTCTTATACTCACCAAAGCTGCATTTATTTGATTAAATAATACAGTAAAAACTGAAAAAGGTTATTGCATTTAAAATAAATTTAATTAAATGTATTTTTTTTTTACTTTAATGTGCTTTAAAATATTTAATTTTTTATGATATTAATAATGTTTAATATTAATTATAAAATGTAATTTATTCATGCGATAGCAAAGCTGGTTGTTTTAGCAGACATTACAGTCTTCAGTGTCATATTATTTCTTATCATCAACATTGAATCTAGTTGTACTGCTTAATATTTTATGTGAAAACCATAATGCATTTTAACAGGATTATCTGATGAATATAAAGCATTTATTAAAAGTAGAATTTTGTTGTGATTACCTTATTTCAGCTTTTGGTCAGTTTAATGCAACTTCACTAAAGTATTAATTTTTTAAACAAAATTTTAAGCCTTTAAATCCAAAGGCTCTCAAGATCCTTAAATTCAGTTAGATGTGCCCAAACATTTCACTGCTAGTGTAGCTGTGGACTAAATGAAAACATGTATCTCTGTCTTGTGTGATACATCTATTGCATTTCTGCTTTAAAAATAAAGTCATATTTATGTTTCTTGCAGAAACAAGAGAAGCCCAAGTTTGTATTGTGTGTGACTTTTTCAGAAAATGGCGACGCCATCACTGGAGACTCGAGTGGAAATATACTTGTGTGGGGCAAAGGTAAAAGAATAAATGGTTTATTATTATTTATTGATTTATTTGAACGTTTTATAAAAACCTACTTCCATTAAACTGTGTAAAATATCTTCTTTATGAAATAGTTATGAATGCTGTACAGCATAACAGCTGTGTGTTATCTAAGGTTGACCCTGCCGCCAACAAAAGACTCTTTATTAGTGATAATAAAAGAGAGATTGTGCTTCATTTTTACACAAATCAATAAGACTCTTTTCGTGTAGGCTGTGAACACCTTTGATTGTCTAATGTACAAATGTTTTTCAGTTTAAATAATGCTTGTTTTCTGGTCATGCTTGACAGGATCTAATCGTATTAGCTTGGCCATTCAGGGAGCACATGAGGCAAGCGTTTTTGCACTTTGCATGTTGAGAAATGGGACGCTGGTCTCAGGCGGGAAGGACCGTAAACTCATCTCCTGGGATGAGAATTATCAAAAGATTCAAACGGTGGAGGTAAGGCACCTACATAGGTATCATTTTGCAGTATGCAGTATACATTTGTATGCTTGAATAATAGTACTGATCAAGCAGGCAGACATCATTTACCAGCTATTTTTTATGTTACTCTCAGGTGCCTGAGTTATATGGCCCTATTCGGACTGTGGCTGAAGGGCGGGGGGAAACGGTTCTTATTGGCACTACCAAAAACTATGTACTGCAAGGCAGTCTGGATGGGGAGTTCATACCCATCACCCAGGTAAGTTAACCAATGTAGGGACAATATGAGTATGCACAAGTAACCAATTGTTTCTGAGGTCTATTGAGATGATACTGTCTATAAAATGTGACTTCAGACCACAAAATCAGTCTTAAGCCACATAGGTTAATTTGTAGCAACAGCAATTAAATATTGTATTGTCAAAAGTAGGGCTGCACGATAATCATCGCGCGATATTTATTGCGCATCTTGTGAGTAAATCCGGTTCTATAATCAGCG
>JAUCMS010000031.1:11032472-11060925 GCA_032357445.1 Enteromius radiatus | reverse complement strand
GCTGATTATAGAACCGGATTTACTCACAAGATGCGCAATAAATATCGCGCGATGATTATCGTGCAGCCCTAGTCAAAAGCCATCTTTTATGCCAAAAATCACTAGGATATTAAGTACAGATTATGCTGCGTGAAGATATTTGGTAAATTTCCTATTGTAAATATATCAAAACGTTTTTGATCAGTAAAATGCATTGCTGAGGACTTTATTTGGACAACTTAAAAAAATGATTTTCTCACTATTCAGATTTTTTTGCACCCTCAGATTCCAGATTTTCAAATAGTTGTATTTCGAGCAAATATGAAGTATTACATACATCAGTGGAAAGCTTATGTATTCAGCTTCTATTTGAGGTATAAATCCAGGGTCACATATGGAATTATCTTTAACTTTATATTATAATATAATTATTAACTAATTTCTCATTTCAGTACAGAATTTCTCGCAATACATGAAGCAACTTTTTTTTTTTTAAAGAAAATAACTAGATATAATAAACAGTGAAAACAGTAAATAGAAAAAAGAGACAGGTTAGAGAGGCTATTGTACAGGTGCTGGTCATATAATTTGAATATTTTCAAAAAGTTGATTAATTTCACTGATTCCATTCCATTCCATAATTCCAAGTGAAACTTATATAATGTATACATTCATTCCACACAGACTGATATATTTCAAGTGTTTATTTCTTTTAATTTTGATGATTATAACTGACAACTAATGAAAACCCCAAATTCAGTCTCTCAGAAAATTAGAATATCGTGAAAATGTTCAGTATTGAAGACACCTGGTGCCACACTCTAATCAGCTAATTAACTCAAAACACATACAAAGTCCTTTAAATGGTCTCTCAGTCCAGTTCTGTAGGCCACACAATCATGGGGAAGACTGCTGATTTGGCAGTTGTCCAAAAGACGACCATTGACACCTTGCACAAAGAGGGCAAGACACAAAAGGTCATTGCAAAAGAGGCCTGTATATAAATTGGATATTGATTATGCTCATTTCTCATTATTTTAACAATTATATGAGACCTATCTTGTGATCTAACAGTGGGTTAATCTTTACAATTAATTTATTATAGAATAATAATTATCATTGTATTAAAAAATACTAATTTAAGTAAAATTTAATATAAAATATTTAATAATATATTAACTAATTATTTAATTTGTCTATTTATTAAAATATTTAAATGTTAAATCTTTAGCATATAATTTTATCATGATAAAATGTTAAATGTATTTTTTTAATATATATTTTTTTATTATATTTTTTAAATGTTTTAATTTATTTATAAATTAATTATTAGAGAAGAACTGATCGGTATTGGTCTGAATTTTATATATATATTATAAAATTCTTCCTGTTTTTACATTTACAATATTGTAAATTTCATCTTTAAAAACAAAAAATATTTATATATTTCCTATAAAAAATGTAAGTTATTCAAAATAATTTAATAACTTTTAGTAAATGTCAAAATGAACATTCGTTTTCATACGGTACATTATTACATTCACTTATAGCATTTAAAACATCAATTTTTAGCAGTAGTGTTAGTTAAAGTGTCAAATCTCTAGTAGTGTTAAGTAATGTGTCTTTGGCCCTGCTGAAAATGTTGTAGGACAAAGTTCATTCCCTTCTATGTCGAAACACATTGAAACATTTTAGGGTTAAAGGGTAATTGAGTTTATGGTTCTAAAACAGAATACATTTGATGTTCCAAACTTTTTTTTGAACTTTCTTTGAAAATTCTGTCATCATTTACTCACTCTCAAGTTGTTCCAAATCTGTATGAATTTCTTTGTTCTGCCGAACACAAAGAACACATAAATTTCAAATATTTTGAAGAAAGTTTGTAAACAGGCTGTTTTGGGTCACCATTGACTTCCATAGTAGGAAAAGAAAAATCCTATGGATCCTATGGATGAATCCTATTCAAAATATCTTCCTAAGAAATAGATATTTGTAAGAACATACAGATTTGGAACTTCTTGAGGGCGAGTAAATTACAGAATTTTCATTTTTGAATCATTTCATTTCTTTAAATTCAAACCAAGTTGATGTCGCCCACGCTGCTCTTGAAGTCTGTTGACCGTGTGATTGTCAGGGCCACACAGATGAGTTATGGGGCCTGACTGTACATCCGCTGAAGCATCAGTTCCTCACCTGTGGTCATGACAAGCACGTCTGCCTATGGGACTCTGCCTCTCATCAGCCCATCTGGACCAAAACATTGGAGGTGAGCAGCCTGCCTTGGGAGGTTTCACTTACATTACCGCTCACACATCAGTTTCATGTTATTGAACCCCTTGTCACTACTGCAGCTGTAATGAAATGAGACCTGCCGTTCCTTGGGCTGAGATGTAACCGTATTTGTGTTGACAGGATGTTTGATTGAGCATGTATGTGTTTCCCTCATGGACAGGACGCCACACAGTCGGCCGGCTTACACCCTTCTGGAGCGACAGTTGCTATAGGAACGCAGACGGGCAGGTGAGGCCATTTCTTTTCATCAATGGGGTCCCTGACACATCATTACAATTCAGAAAAGGGGTCTAATAGAGTGTTACATGGAAGACCCAAACACTTATTATTATGCTAATGCAACAGGAACACAATAGCATCCCAGTGGCATTGTTCAGCTGATTTCTTTTTTTCTTCACTAAGAATCCTGATAATGGCTTTGGATGAAGAGGCTAACGTTTCAGGTTTTGTTAGACCCGTGCATTTAACATTGTCCTTTCATTCATTTTCAATCTGTGCAGGTGGCTTGTGCTCGATACCGAATCGAAGGATCTGGTCACGGTGCACACGGACGGGAACGAACAGCTGTCGGTTATGCGCTTTTCTCCAGGTTAGAGTTAATTCTCCCAGCAGCCTCTTCAGCAGTGCTTGCTGGGAAAACATTAGGATGTTAGCCAAAAACTAGCACTCATTAAAGTCTCTGCAATTGATTTAGTTGAAAACCCTTGGTTATTCTTTCCAGATGGCCATTTCCTTGCGATCGGGTCACACGACAACTACATCTACATTTATGCTGTGGCAGAAAATGGAAAGAAATACAGCAGAGTTGGAAAGTGCTCAGTAAGTGTGTGTTTTTTTTGCAAGAATATGGCTTAATTTGTATAGCATAATAATTGTATTTGTATTTTAGCTTTTTATTTATTAATGTAAATGATTTTCAACTGTTTTAATGAAATACAAACACTTCCATATTTTTTTTCTGTTCATATAGACACAAGCACACATCTGTCTCCTCAAATTAATGTTGGTTTTTTATGTTTGTATCTTCTGTCTGTTATCGCTCACAGGGTCATTCTAGTTTCATCACCCATCTGGATTGGTCTGTGGATTCTCAGTACTTGGTATCCAACTCAGGGGACTATGAGATCCTGTACTGTGAGTATCTATAAGTATCTAACTTTAAGTATCTTTGCTGTGAAAGCAGAGTAAAATAGACAGTTGCACTGACAGTTAATTTGTAATTCAATCAGTGCATTTGAATAAGCAAAGCATGGCTAAATTTAACTCTGTTACATGGAAGTGCTCAACATTCATTCTCAACCATTTAGACTCCAAGGCCTTCCATATTTCACTATATTCGGACCCCTCATGTAAGCTAATATATATGTTTCTTTCCATAACTTTCCATAACTTGTCCAGTCGTGCTGCAATATTTTATAGGACCAAAATTGTATTTCTTATGTAAATATTTGTTATAAAATAAAAATAAAAACTATATGACAGTGTAATAAAAATTACCTTTTTAAAAAACTATATATATATATATATATATATATATATAATATTTCCAAGTCTAGAAATTGCACTTATAAAATCAGGTGTCCTCATAAATTCATGTTTTACAAGACTGTGGGAACCTCGGTTCTTCAAAGAAAAAATTATGTTGAGGAATGAATTAAAATAAGTGATATCATTAGCCTTAGCTTATTTATTTATTATTATTATTATTTGGAAACATTTCAGGCCATCTTGAGGCCCCTTAACTGACCTGGCCTCCTGTTAAATCTGTCTGTTTATACTATAAATTAATTCACTGATGCACATTATTATCTTTCAGGGATTCCTTCTGTGTGTAAGCAAGTAGTGAGTGTGGAGACCACCCGGGATATTGAATGGGCCACTTTCACTTGTACTCTGGGCTTCCATGTGTTTGGTAAGGTTAATGTTTCATTTCATGGATTGCACTTTAAAATAATAATTCTTTAAAACCAGCTTTATTTACAATAATAGCTCAATTGAACAAATCATAGTATTCCTCATGTATTCGTAACTGCATAAGAGCGTTAGTTTAGTAGTCTTGTCTTTTATGAATGTAAGTGTACAGCCATACATGCGTAAGGAAATGATATACAGTATATTGTGTTTGTGTAACTCTCCAGGACTGTGGCCGGATGGCTCAGATGGGACTGATATCAATGCTGTGTGCAGTTCAAATGCAAAGAGGCTGCTGGTCACTGGAGATGACTTTGGCAAAGTTCACCTCTTCTCATTCCCTTGCTCTCAGTCCCGAGTAAGAACCAGCACTAAATCTTACGAATCAGATAGATAGTGGATAGTGTTCATTTCAGTACCAAATAATGCTAATATATGGTATTATTTCTCTTTATCCGCTTCTACAGGCTCCTAGTCACATCTACGGTGGACACAGCAGCCACGTCACCAATGTTAACTTCTTATGTGACGACAGCCACTTAATCTCTACAGGAGGGAAGGACATGAGTGTTATGCAGTGGCGTGTGGTGTAAAACAACCACTGTCACACTGAAATTCCTTATTTTTGTAGGATTAAGTGGCTTGGAAAAGCAAAAGTGGGGCCATCGGCTACAGAGTAATGTGGCGTCTCAATTTTATTTGCCTTTAAATTGATCTCAGGACACCAATATTTTAAGTGACTCTCTGTTTTGACTGTCTCACGCGTTTCCTAGGCTATGAAAGAGATGTTTTGTGATGGAAACCCATCTCTTTAGCTTTGAATGACAAACTAAAGAATCTGCTCTACAGTACAAAGTTAAATGTGATGCCAAAGCACACTGGGAATGAATAGTCTAGTCCAGTTTATATTAGACCAGTAAATGTGCTCAAAGCACTGACCAATCATAACACTGTTGTAACTTCCGGGGTACCATTTAGAGTCTTAAAAACACCATCAATTATAGACACTGACTGTGTTTTGATCAATTGCACGTTAGCCATCATTTTGTACTAAAATTTGCTCATAATGATCTTTTATTAACGTTTGCTGCCACCGTAT
Source organism: Enteromius radiatus (assembly GCA_032357445.1). Classification (NCBI taxonomy): domain Eukaryota; kingdom Metazoa; phylum Chordata; class Actinopteri; order Cypriniformes; family Cyprinidae; genus Enteromius; species Enteromius radiatus. Next base: position 11,055,644 of record JAUCMS010000031.1, on the reverse strand, counting down.
GGTACTTTGCGGTATTGCAGCAACCTTCTGATGAATTTGTTTTATTTTCTGCTGTAGTAAGATACTTACGGTGTTTCAAGGTTTTAAACTGTAATAGAAGTTCAAAAATATTCATCAAAATCTTCTCAAGGACGAAAAATAGCATGAGTCTGGGAAACACAGTGACTGTACTGCAAAAAGATCAAGGCCTTCACTCACTTGCTAAATCACCACAGCCATCAATCACTGATTGAATTTAATCCTCGGTCTGACATCAAATCTGTTTTGTGCATCAACTAGCTTAACTAAATGCCATCATGTAGTGAACATTTACATTAGAGTTAAGCTCCATTTTCATAACCTCCGCTTGAGAAACATGATTGAAGTTACAGTCAAATGACTGTAGTATTAATAATAAAACTAAGCATGCACAAGCTTGTTTGTAACTGTCTAACCTATTTTTCCATATTCATTGTTGCATCTATGGCATAGCCATAAAAATAAAGGAAAACATTTTAGTTCCTCTGTGAAATATGAGAAAGCTTTGTTTTTGACCAAATAGATTTGTTGGATCAAGGTTGGAGTAAGGATAATATCTGCAACCATATGACAATATTACGTTATATGAATGTATAATAAAACGGGAAAGTCTGTTCTTTCACCCTAAAAAGGTTTTGTAATAATGTGTCCTCCAAACAACAACTACCCAAATGGAACAAGTCTGCAAGTCATATTGAAAATACATTTACACTGTACACTGTGATACCCTGGCCAGCAGCAGACATAGTCATAAACATCATTTACCATCAAACAAAGCAGTTTGTTTATACAACAGAACCAAACCAGCAGGAAATAACAGGAAGAGAGGAGGAATAACTGTCACCCAGAGAGGCAGGGCTCGGAGGGAGTTGCAATGCGGCATTTTGGCCACCAGCAGTCGCTGTTCTGCGCGTTTGGTCTTACACTATCCCCATAAGCTCCTTTCTCATTGTCATAACACGGTGGAGGAAAATGGCAACTCCAGTGCACGTTTGCAGTCCGCAATTCAGATCGATGTTGTAGGCGCGACCATGAGCTAAACATGGGATATGTTTTATTCCGCTGTGGTGACAGAGAGCGATATGCTGTAGATCTTCCGAGACATCTGCATTGCTTCTGATCCAAGGACTGGCTGTGCATCGCTGGATGGGCATATTACATTCAAGCTGACCATTGTTTTATGGAATAGTACACGTGTTGTATTTATAGTCATTAAAATACATATTTATGCGCCGATAGCTTTACATACAGCGGCTCGCCTCTGTGGCTTTGCTAAGTTTCTTTTTTTCACCTTTTCAATTATTTATTGCATCCATATATCCGTGGGGATATCATCAGAAAATGAGGTAAGCAGCCCAATGTGTTGACACCGCGTGTAAATATACATTTATACATTAATATGCATTGTGTATATAAATATAGCTATTGCTATATACATATATGTGTTGTATAGCACTTGACACTGTTAATCACAGCCATTGGGTGTGTTTCAAACCCTGTGAGCTCCCTACCTAGACAGCGATTCGGGTGTCCAGTGGGAATTTTGATTCTTTTCAGTGATTTGAATCTTTTGGAATCAGTTCATGAAAAAGATCCGTTCAGTGACTCTTTTGGGGAGGTTCACCGTTACGCCAGTAGGCGGCGACAAGCGAGTGGCCTTACAATGTGTTTTGCGCGTCATGAAATCATTTACTTAATGTTAACCAATTAGCTAGTTAAAAAGCTTTTTTGAGATTAAAATAGGCCTAGCCTAAGTCTTGTTAGTTCTTTGCCATTTGTAGGCTACAAATCTGTCAATTAAGTCTCCAGAAATAGTGTTCACTTCAAGAAGGACAACTATAGTTAACAATATTAAATAACGTTATTTTGTCTTTCGCTTTAAATTCTTTCTGTGGTTGAAAAAAATATTATTCTAACCATATCGTTCCTCTGTGTCTATCGTTGTAGATGTGATTCATTTCATTTGGTTCCTACGAGATGTCCAGTTTACATTCAAAGTGATTAATTTAATGAGCAAAAACTAATTTAATGAAGAAATGTTGTTATTCCTTCAGAAAGTCCAAACAATTAAATGCTAATTTACAGTACTCGGATGCTATTTGCTTCGGCTATATTGCCATCAAATATGAATCAGTTATATATGGATATGAAGAGCGATTCGTAAACTTAAAAGATTCATTTGAATCATTGATTCATCCACTAACGATCCTTAGGACACGCCTAGAAATGGATCCAGAGAATGCTTTCTGAGTAGTCAGCTCACAGAATGTGGCACACAGCCACTGAAAGCTCGAGCTGAGGTCTTTTATGAGTGAGCAGATTCTTCACCTGTTTTCTGTTCTGCTGACGCCAGCGGATAGAGACAGTGTTTGGGTTCCGATATGCAGAGCATTGATGCCGATGGCCGTGACAGCTGAACTGTCGGCGGGAATTAACGTGACCGCACACTGTATTTTATTTCAGTAATAAAGTGAACGGAGCGGAGCGCGCGCGTGTCTCCGCCCGTGCTGTGAATATTCGCTGGGTGTGTTCAGAGTCGACCTGGTGATGACGGTTATTGTATGCATGCTAAGTTGGGGTTTGGCAACAAATAGATCTCTTTCTTATTTCAAATGTAAGTCACAGTAACAATGAGTACGACATTTATCACTAAGCAGCTGTAATTCTCAAAGTGTAGAAAATGTAAAATAAAAACAAATTACCAACAGGTTTACGTGTAGAATTAGTTATCAATGCATTGTGCTGATTGCCTTATGAAATTAATCCAAACTATTTCTTTATCTAATTAGACAAAGAATTAGCCTGAGGCGAAGATGTTTTTAATAAAAATAAATTGAACCAAAACAGTGTTAAATGTAGTTTAATCCCTTATTAAGAAATTTAGAATGACTAACTTATGTAGTGTACATATATTTTGAGATCCACAAGTGTATAGAGAATATATCAACATGAACATGCACATAAATTTGAAATTGTGCATTTATTCCAGCCTCTCTAAAGTGTTCTGCTTGTGTCCACTTTCGCTTTCCTTTATTCTCCTTCTGTCTGGACTAAAGGGAAGTCTTAAATTGTACCGGCCTGGCTTGCCAACAGGAAACTAAGGAACTGGTTCAGTAAAATGATTTATTCAACCCTTGAATTTCTGAGCAGAAGTCTTTACTTCACAATGTAGGCTATTTTTAACAGTAGAGCTCCAATATGGTAAGGTTAAAGCATTCATTCCCATGTTGGCAGGAAGCAGTGAGCGCATGAAATGAGCTGTTTATACAATAGGTATGAGATCAGTTGATTAGGTGAATTGTACAGCCTCTGAGGTTTACATGGGTGTCAACAGTATTTAAAAGATCCTGCTTTTGTGGAAACATCTGAATGTTACACATGCCAGTTGTCTCTTCAGGTTAAAACAGACTTGCTAGTTGTCAGTTATGCTCAATTTGTTCTCTGTAATCTGTGATGATATTTTGTCATATTTTTGACTTGCCGAGCTAAAGCAAATGCATTTTCTTGCAGCGTTACCTCTTGCGTAATTTTTCCGAGACCCCAAAGATGTATCAAATCCAGCTGTCATGATTCACTTGTTTTCCCTGAACCAAGAGCCTCATCTGCCAGCACAAACACATTTTTACTACGGCGTGGCACTACGTTTTATTAAGCCACAGTATATATGTGATTCTTAAAAATGTCATTATTATCAGGTTATGAAATATTGGGGATCTGCAAAAATAAATGCTGTTTTTAGAGCATGTAGCGTAAATCCCGTAGGCTTTTAGAGTATGAGCACAGCCTCTAGACGAGAAGTTAAAAGAATCACTCACTCCTTGGCAAGGTTTTGTTACAATGCAACCATTGTAGATGAGAAATGAATCTCATGTATGGAGCCGAGCATGTGGCGATAAAAAAAGCAAACAAACAAGATATTATTTTCAGAAATTAAGAACTTGATTCATTAGTTTGAATTGTGGTGACAGTTAAAATATAATATATATGTTACAGAGTGACCCATGAATTATCTAAAAAAAAGGGAACAAATTAGGCTAATCAAATTTAAACCACAATTTAAACAAAACTAGGTAATTAATTAATTATTAAAACATGACCACAAATGAATGTAGTGATGGGAATTGGGATCAAATTCTTAATTGGTGGCCATAATGTCTATTTGTATTTTTTGTTATGTACAGGCTCTGTTCTTAAGGAGTCGGTTGTTGTAATAGGTCAGATAAACTCAGAGTTATTAGTTTGATTCATTAGTTTGATTCATTTGAATGAATCTTAAGTAATAAAATCCTTTAAATAAATAAAACCAACATAAAATGTTTTAAATGATTGTGGGTACTCATAAAAGTTGTAGGTTTATCTGCATGCACACACACACACACAATCACTAAACTGAGTGATTTAACCTAAACAAGACAACCATCTTTTCTTTAAGTGAATACTAGCAGCCTTCTTGTTTGTTCTGGAAGGCTGTATGAATGAGCATATGTGTGTGTCTTAAAGATCATGTGTCTCTTTCTCAACTGTATTTCTGTAGTGGAGAGGGACTCCTCTAAGGCACAGACCGCCTTCCAATCCTTTGAGTGGATAAGAATGGATGTGAGCAGGACAAGGTGACTGGTCCATATCTGTCACATGCTTCCCTTGCTCTCTCTCTCTCTCTCTCTCTCTCTCTCATTCTCTCGTTTTCTTCTTCTCTTTTCTCTCTCACACACTCCTTGTTCTTGCATTATTGAATCTCAGGAATGAGTGTGTTCTGTGTTTTACCTAGCTGAGAGGATGAGGGATGAACTAGGCACAGTATATTTTCTCTCTTATCCCCCTTCCTATTCCCTGTTTTCTTTTCGTTTCATTCGGCTGTGAGGAATTTTCTTTCTCCTTGGTGTCTGCGGAGCTTCAACTTCCCAATATGCATTCTTTTGATGACTATGGGTAAGAATTTGTCCTGTGTGGTTTTTCTTATTAGCCTGTTTTCTGAGTTCCTCTGAGGATTACCAGACGTTTCGCTTTAAAAAGAAAAAGCTTGTGTTTACTTCATCATGGTTTCAAACAACCCGAGTGGCTTTTAGTGTGTTAACTTTGTGATTTTTCCCCCACCAGCTGTTCCCTCAGTGGAATGAGCTTATTAATCTACAAAAACATGCTTGGGTTCAATAGCTACAGAGCAGGAGTCCCAAACCCACTCCATGTTTTACTGTTGAGTCATTTAGCATTTAAAAAAAAACATGGGTTTAAATAAGAAACCAGGACACAGGGTTGGAGTTTGCAGTCTGCATTGTGAGTTTTTATCCCGCATCTGTTTCTTGCAGACTGTTTAGGGCAAGATGATGTACAGTACAGCATTTTAGTGTGGATGTTTTGAATGTGCATGGAGAAGAGATGTTCGCTGAAACGTGAGCCAGAATATTTTGAGATTTCTTGGCTTAATGGAGACTTAAAACCAGAAAAAAAAGAAACGACTTAAGCAAGATAGTTTACAGGAAATGAGAATATGATGTCCCACAACTGGGAAGAGCTCCAGGCAGTCAACATCAGCTGGAGCCAAGTGCCATGCAGGGACAAAACTGTGGTTAAGTCTGAATTTGGGATCTCTTGTGTTTGATCCGAAGCAGAGCCAAACTTATGGTACAGCTCTTTCACCAAATCTCTTTATTTTGCTTCAGAGACAACGACTTGGAAAGTACTGACAGTGACAAGTTACCCTTGCTATTAGAGACTGTACACATGGTAACATAGTGAAGGCAAAGCAATACTTGAATATTTGTTGAAACTAGACTGACTAAACAGCTCCTTCCTCTTTCTTTCTCCCTCTAGCTGTTTTTCCTTCTATATCTGTCTCCTAACAAGAGTGTAACCCAGTACAGACCTATTTTCGCTACTGATTGCTAGCGTGTATTTTCCTTTAAGGATAAGGATTAGTTAAGAGTGTCCAGCACCTGGTATACAGTGACCAGAATGTGGGGGAAGGGTGCGGGCCACTTGTCCACTTTTCTCATCACCAAGGAAACTGCTTCCTAGTTCAATATCAGGATCTGATGTCTAGGCTTATTCTAATGAACCACATGTCTTTATATAGAGTAAGATGTTTTGCCTGCTTTTAGAAGTTGTCTCTTGTGATAAAAAGTTGCTCTTAACATGTACATTTTAGCAGCAACTATTCAAATGTACCATTGTGTCGCTCCTAATTTAAAAGCTTGTAATATTTTGAGAGTAATTAATGGAACCTATTACGCTAAGCTAATTTTATCAATCATAAAATTCAAATATCAATGGATTCCAATGTGTACAACTTATTTTGATATTGAGTATAAAACAAAGTGTTCTGAATCGTTTACAGTTACCAGTCCTCCAGAGTCCTGAGAGTTTATCTTTCTATTATGACCGTTTACATTTTTCCTTTTGGGTTAACACAATGCTGCACTTTCCACATCTCATATTTCCGTGTATCATATGACTTGTGTCATCATTTAAAGTAGTTTACAGTGCTGAACCATCTCATTTTGACAGTTCTTTGAAAGCCACGCTTGTGTAAAGAAATGCTGACCTACGTACGGTTAGTGTGCTCTGGTTTCTCTTTAAATGTGTGTCAGTGACAGGCTGGCCGACCGTCCGTTTCGTGACCTTTCTAATAAGAAGTAAATTTAAAGCTGTCATTCCTCTCTCATACCAGATTCATATGCTGTGTGTGGACTTCTTGAGCAGCAAAGTTACATAACTAAATTTAATAGTTTTTTAAATTAATTTTGTTTTTACTGAATTAGTAAAATTAGTAAAATTTATTTTTCATTTAGCTGACAAGCTTAAAGTTTATTTAATAATGCATTCATTTAATAATCAAGTAAGTCTATAATGTTTCATTATAAACATTTTAATTGCACACGAGCCAGTTTTTATGGCAACTTTTTAATGCTATTATTTTTTATTATATATTTATTATAAACTGTGGCTGTGATAATAACTTGTCCTCGTGACAGATATATTTAAAAATACATTAAAGGGACAGTTTAACCAAAAATAAAAATTGCATCATCATTTACTCAAACCTTATGTCGTTACAAAATCCATATGCTTTCACTTCTTCTTCTTGAACACAAATTAAGATATTTTTAAAATATATGGGTAACCTTTGACAGTAGCCACTGACCTTGAAGAATTCAAACTCAGCAATGTAAATAATGACATTTGGTTAAGCTACCCTTTTAATAAAGTGACTGATTGAGTAAAAATAAATGTAGTGCATGTATTTGTGAGTAATTGAGTAATTATGATTTATTTATGATTTATTTAGCACACCAGAGCTCAACAGAACTGAGGCAGCTAAAGCTATTTGCCATGTCACCTTAAAGAGCATTAAAGCAACATGTATTATTTGAATTTTGTTATTAATTTGAAGAATTTGAGAGCTCTAACTTTTGTTTCATATGAAAGTTGCAATGCACAAAGCTTTTTGTGATTCTTAGATGGACAATGTACAACTGAAAACAGCATAGACTAAAGTATCTCAGCTCATCAACATGAAGGTCGATTTAAAACAAGAAAACGATATTGTCAACCGAGCCATAGCCTCCTAGACACAGACACAGTAAAGGCGCGCCATCAGAGAAGCGCTAATTAAATGTCACTGGTTCAGTCAATGATTTTCGACCCCCTAAAACATTTGGTTCAATGATTTGAGCTGTATATTGTCGGCTGCCCACACTGTTTTTTAAATGTGTGCCGTCTTTGCTACAAATAGTAAATGAAATGTGTGTGCCGGCGATAGCATTAGGAAGCAGTGTCTCGTTTTCAATTCCTCTGTCACAGCTGGGTGGGGGGTTGGGCGTCATGAGGTAATCCCCCTCAGGGTTAGACAAAACAACACACATCCACAGTCAGGCCGTCCCCTTACAGAGGAAAACCTGATGCTGTGATACCCGGGTGTTAGTTAGTGGGACCCTACTATTGACCACTCACTCACTCACTGTTGAACCTGTTTCTATTCCCTACTTTTACTCTATCTTCACCTTTTTGCAACAGTAGATATCAAACAAACTTATGGATTGTCATTTGCGTTTTTTTGAGGATATGATGGGATTATGACGTTTGAAAATGCTTATTTAATCTTGGAACGAATCCCTAGATGATATAAAGCTTGTTTGGTGGGAAGCACGCATCTGTTGTGCTGTACTACATCAGGTCTATTTTACGTGTGTGTTTGGGATGAATTAAAGCAGGTTTGGTTACAGGACCAGTAGTGCGGTACAGATCTGTTTTGTGGATGTGTTTGAGAGATGGATGCTCATTCTGTCCAGTTCTGCCTACCACAGAGCCACAGTGACTCTGGGCTTCATATGACTGGATGCAAAATCAGGTCAGTGTGAAATTCTGTTCATCTAATGCAAGGTTTAAATGTTTGAAGAACATGCCTGAAGATGATTAATTTGGCATAAATGACATCATTTGGACACTGTTTGCGTATGTTTAGATGCTAGGAAGAACTGAATTAAGCTGTTTGTGTGTATACCCCATATGACTTAATGCTTGTGTCACATATCTAGCTCAATTGATCTCAACTGGTTTTGCTCCAGGACAATAAGTGGTGAATACAGTTACCAATACAGTATAAAAGTTGTATCACACAGAAGAAATAACGCCCTTAAAAGACCAAATATAATAATGGATTAGTATTAAATATAATATCATATAATAGTCAAGTCAAGTCACTTTTATTTATATAGCGCTTTTAACAATACAGATTGTAGCAAAGCACTTAACATTATCAAATAGAAAAATAGAGTGATGGTAATGTATAATGACGAGATTAATATACAGTTGGCCAAATATTAATCTCTAATAAATAATTATATTGTATATTTCATATTTTCTTTTATCTTGTTTTCTTTTATCTTTAGTTTTTTGTTTTCAAGGATTTCATGTTGCACAAAACCTGTCCTTGCTGAAATCTAAATAAAAGATAAATTCACAAAATACTGAACAAAAAAGATATGGGATGTATTCTCTCCTACCTTTTAAAACCTGATAGTTCTATAGTTTTCCTGTACAATATATAAATATACACTTAAGATGTCCAAATAGTTAATTAATTGTACTTATCCAACAGTGACACCAAATAACAAATAAAATCTATTGTCTAACTGTCAAGTTATTATTTTGGAATAAATATAAAATACTAAACAAAACTTGATGAGATTCATACTTGGGTTGAATAAATAGAATATTGATTACATTGCAAATGTACAAATATAGAATTGTTTCTTTTCTGATAGTGTAAGGAATGTTAATTTTATACGTGAACACGTGACTTAAAGGGGATCAACAACTAGGGGTGCACCGATCCGATATTAGGATCGAATATCAGCCCCGATATTGAAAAAATAGCTGGATTGGGGATCGGAAAAATTAACAGATCCATGGGCCGATCCAGTTTTTTTCCTCTTTTTTTTTTCTTCCTCCGTCACAGCAGAAACTATGTCATTCATTAGCAGCACGTGTGTCGCATGCTGGAACAGTTGGAGCATAAGCAACATGGAGCGAGCCAAAGAGTCGGCTGTGTGGAGATACGGGTATCGACAGATATACAAAGCCCAGGCTTCGGTATCGGTATCGGGACTGGAAAAGTCAGATCGGTGCATCCCTATCAACAACTTTGATAAAAGGTTTTGATCCACTTTAAGTCCACTACTCTATTTATATATATATATATATATATATATGTTTTTTTTTTTTTGACATTTAGAACAAACCTGCAACTAATTTTGGGTTGCCTGCCACCAGTTGAGCAAGTGTGAACACTTTCAAGCGATTGCAGAACTAGTGATGCTCACTGATAAATTATTATGAAAGGTTGGTTTATGTGGAAACTCTGCAAGGATATTCTGTGAGGGCCTATGTTTAATTTATGTGGTTATTAAAGAAAGAGATGCTTTAGGGGATATGTTCACTTTCGGTCCAGTGGCTCTCTAGAAAAGATGTTCTACCTCCAGCAGTAAAACACAAGACATGCATCAGCTCTCAGCCTAGCCTTATCCAGCTTTATTGACAACATTCTTTAGATATTATCCTCCTCTCAGACAAAAACCATATGCAAAATTAGCAAGATCATGTGTCCTTAAGAATAGTTTAATGTTTTTTTTGAAAGCGTGGAGCTTAGAGAATGACAGATAATGCCACAGTCAACGTTCTGGATAAATCTAGCATTATAAACCTAGTAGCCCTGCCTGAAACATTTAGCTGAGCACTTAAGCACATTAATTCAGAGGCAAAAAAAGACCATTAGGCCATCAGCACTGCTTTCTGCCATTGTCGCTTTAGCAGAGCCTGTGTGTGTATGGATGTGGATTTTGGGGGAGGGTGAATTGGACATACAATATTGAAGTTAAGTGATGTGCTTTAGGAGCAGACACACATTTGTATGTTGTAGTGTGGCCAATGCTTCTGTTGTTTTGCAAATGTCACTGAATAAATCACATTCAATGTGTTATTTGCATTTAATAGTATTATCATTACAACCCAGCAGACGTTATTTAAAATGATAATTAACACAATGAACATCAGGGACAGGAAAAACCAAATAAGGGCAAAGGCAGACATGTGGGGGAAACCAAAACAGAATATGTAACATTAGTGAACATATAAGGCTTCAAAAACATTTTTAAAAATCTTACAGACTTCAAACCTCTGAATGATCTTATAGTCAAGCTAAATATTTTTGTAAATTGACAATTAGTTTGATTCTCCTCGGTGCTCTGTAGCATTCCCTTCCTCGATGCTGAGATTACACTAAATCCTCAGTAATTTAGATTGCGGCCTAGAAGTCCCAATCTTACTGGAAGTCAGCCTGTAGTCCAGCTTCTTAGGCCTCATGAGCTCCTTGTGAGTGGGAAGTGTCTCTCATAGGCAGAGATTTAGCTTGGTTCCCACCCTTCCCAAAAATGATTACTGGGTTACTAGCTTAAAAAATACCTCCCCATTTCCTACAAACTCTCTTTTGATTCAGCTTCATCCTCCCACTCTAATAACAGGGGACTTCCATATTTTACTTGCTCTAGAAAAGTTTACAGGGTTCACTTTGTGTAGCATTTTTACTATAAGCTAAAAATAACTCCAGTTATGATTTTAAGTGCTGCTGTTGAGTCTCATGTTGAGTGTTTCATTCCCTCATAAATGTCTCACAGTAAATAGTTTGCCATCCAAATCCAATATTTACTTTTTCTTCATTAACCAGGTGCTATGTGCGCGCAAACGTTTGAGTATTTAAATGAATTAATTGTCATTTGTGTCAAATTCACCTTATTTCTATGTAAATATGCTTATTACAGATTGCTTTGCATTGCGTTTGGTGTAATTAATGCTGTGCTGTTACCACCCACAGAAAAGCAGGCAGTAAAAGTAATTTAATTTAAAGGAGATGTTTATGTAAATTTAATATTAATCATGGCAACAATTTGTCATCAAATGATGCTTAAGAGTGTTACATCCAGGCAAATATCCAGATGCAGTAGACTCCATCGGCTTAAAGCCAATTCAGGCACATTCTGTTATTTTCCACTGAAATCTGGCCAAACAAGGCAGTGAAGATCTTGTGACCAGACATAAGCACAGTTAGACCTTGTGTTTGGCCCTGAGCTGAGACAAAATGTTTTTTTTATATGAGATTAAAAGGAGCCTAGTCCTGTCAAGCTCGCTCTGTCTCCTTCTCTCTTTATCTCTCTGATATTGAGACAGAGTTTGGGTGAGTGGAGACCAAGTTCACTGCGGGTGTGATGATGGAAGAATCCAAATGGGAAATGCAGGCTTTTCGCAGCTTTTATTAATTATGGCGGCTTATCAACTGAGAGTCTATGGCCAATAACAGCTTTTTCTCGCCCTCCCTCTCTTACACCGTCTTGAATAAACTCAAAGTATCTTGACTTGGAATTTGTAAAAATACACATTTTTAACATTCTAGTGGACTGATGACTAGGTCACCAAAAATAGGAAATCAAAATATTTGAAAATAAACGGTTATGACGAAATATGTAATAACTAGGGCTGGGTATCGTTCAAAACATTTCTATACTGATTCTGATACCAATACCTTGAGTTCGATACTGGTTCCTGAACGATACTTTTTCCATACCAATTTTATGAAATTAGTTTTAACAAAAACATTTTTTTTCCCAGCTTGTTTACATTTATACAGACTCAAAACCTCACCTCCTGAGCCTCTGCATGGAAAAAAATATATCCAACACAATGGATTCGAACAAATTAGTTTTAATAAAGTTCAAATCGTTTTCAGTTTACACATCTGTTATGCTACCTTTACACTAGTGCATTAGTATTTATTCTTACAGTAGCCTTATCATTTTTTCCCCTCTGAAAATTTTGTGTATTTAAAATTTTATTAAGGCATAAAATATTTGTCTTTTAATTAATGAAGATTTCGTTTTATTGTTGGAAAATAAAGGGGATTTTATATTACAGTTTAAAACACTGAAGAAATACTGTTTTAATAATTTTTGCAGTAGCTATATTATATATATATATAGTATACATATATTTCTCCTGCCATGTCCAAACTGAACTTTTATTTTGACGGCTTGCCAGAGACACGCAAAATCGATACCCAGCCCTAATAATAACTACCAAAAATACAAAAAATAAATTAAAAAACAAAAATTAAATGTTTGTATTTATTTATATTTAATAAATGAAAATATAAAAAATTATAAACATAATAATGTACATAATATATTTAATTTAATACAAATAATCCAGAAAAATTTGTTGACATCTTGCTGTGCAGTTTTATTTCAGTTTAACCATTTGTTTTTGCGGTTTGCTGTTGAGTAAAATATTTAGATTTTATTTTATACGCACCAGACCTGGCCCCACACTACTTAACAGCCAATCACACAATTGTTATGATATTCAGTTGAGCTTTTAAATGAGCACCTGCACTGTTCACTTTCATTTTCAATTTGGTGATCACAGGTACAGTGCTGTGTGTAAAGAGAGAGCATCTTACAAGATTTTACAAGATATTTGTCACTGAGCTTAGCATCTCTTGATGCATGTTGGTGCATGGTTGTTAGTCTCAGTGGTGTAGTGCAAGCTTACAATACTCGCTCAATAATAAGGCATTGTTTGAAACTATTCAAAATAATTATTTTATTTGTGTACAGTCACAATAAAAACAGTTGTGCTTTTGTAAATAAAGGAAACAAATTGGATGCGGCTTTCTAAAGAGCGCATCAGAGAATATTATATATATATAAACCAGTTGTAAACATTTCTCATTGGTACACTGATATTTTACACATATAATTAAAAGTGCTCAGACTTGCACAGGTGTGGAGAACAGTCTAGAGCTCAACAAACAATTTCATAATAAAAGGCAAATAATACTCATTATGCAACAAAGTGCTGTGCAGTGGACAAATGTTGGAGCCTGGCCTGTTCCAGCACGTTCAGCAGAAATGATCACACCAATCTGCCAGGCAACAATGGCTTTGACCATGCCATCGCTTAGCAACACTCATCTCTTTCAAACTGGAGTCTTTCCTATGGCAACTGTGATCCATCAGAAAACATTCTTACATTATATCATGACTGTGACATGTGAGAACTATGTATGCGTTCAACAGGAATTCCCATGCCAATCATGTAGTGTCCTTACAAGCTCAGGTCCATGTGGCCCTCTTCATCACACATACGCTGACAAATACACATGTTTACTCTCTTATCCACATTAGAAAGCATTCAGCTAATGGGGTCATAGCTAGGAGGCTCAAGAGATTCCTGTCCCATAGTGGTACTTTATGAAGTAAAAGCATTAGATGTGTGGAGCATTCAGACTCTCAGCGTGGCCTCCTTTCAGCCCTTTGCATGTCTGGTGCTGTAGCAGATATACTCCCAAGTGCAAAATGTGATGTTTGAGGCAAAACTGCTCAAACAGTGATCAAATATCTGTCATTTTGGCTAGGTTTTGTCGTGTCTAATGAAGTATGACACTTTGTAAGAGTGAACCAAAGCAGCACTAGACATCTTAATGCATCACATTTCTCATAGAAAAATTGCTTTGCTCTAAATTTAGACTGCTTAAAAGTTTTTTTTTTTACTTCATACTCATATTTTCAGTTCATTTACCAAAGAATCAAGGTTTGCTGGGTGATGATAGCCACACCATCTTTCTCCATTAACAGCCATTTACAAATATTATAGATTTTTCAGGCTCTTAAAAGCTTGAAATGAACATTTATGTTGCACATAATGGTAGCGCAACCTCGATTCCCAAACTTTCAAACCTCTTTGACTTTAGATATTTAAAGTACCTCTTTCATTTTAAATGCTGTAAATAAATAAAACATGTTTTTTTTGTTTACGGTTCTCTAATGCTGGTTAATGACAACAATATTCAGGTCAAATCAAATATTTTATTGTCATTTTTTATTTTCCAAAATATTTATTGCATTTTCTTTTTCTTTTTATTATTTAAATAATGATTATAGCATTTTAGCTATTCATAAAGCCCTAAAATAAATAAATAATGAATAAATATGTAAATTGTGGCTAACTAAACTAAAAGGCTGTCGTCAGAGTACTTTAAAAACGTTCTTTAATTTCACATCAAAGCTCTTCTCAGTTGCTTGTCTTTTTAGTTCTGGGACAGACTATAAAGCTTTCTAAGTTTAAATGTCCATGACTCTGATATTTATAGCTTGCTATTACAAGACGTGTTGGTCTCTGACCCTTTAGAAGTGCAGGTTTTGTTGGAAAGTCTTGGCATAATGATTCTATTTGATAATGAATATTCTTGTTCCATTTGATACAGCATTGACAAGTTTTTCCATGTTTTTAAATACATAAATAGTAATAGAGAGATGCTTTGCGTTGTGTATTAAAAGGAGTAAACTGAGATAGCCCAGTGTCTAAATATATTGGATGTTTATGGAAGCAAAGAGCCGTCAGTATGTAATTTATGACGACTAAGCATCATCGGTGGAGGAGAGACTGTACTTTATTTCAGACTAGCTCTGGGGGGGAGAAATGAAACCGGGAAGACAGGGAAGAAGCTGCCGTGCCGCCCTCTAACCCCAGATGGATGCCAGAAATAGGCTCTGTCGTAAGGCAAGCATGAAAGACTAGAGAATGAAGAACTGAGAGTAGTGAATGGCAGAAAATGCTGTTGCGAAAGGATTCAACCATTAAACATCGTTGTGACTGATGCGGTATTATTGCATCAGGTTTTTGGTTTAAAATATGTATGAATTAATTTAAATTATAATATTCTTTTATCATTTAAATAGAAAGTTATGTATATTTAACCATCATTTATATTCATCATAATATAATTATCACAATATATTTATCATTTATGTTGTTTTTTTGTATTTTTTTATATATTTAATGTAATCGTATACAAGCTCATTAATGTTGCACGAATAATATGAAATGGTGTTTAAATGGAGCATATATATATGTGTGTGTATGTGTGTGCTTGTGTATGTATGAATGGTAACACTTTATTTTACGGTTACACCTATTAGTTGCTTATTAGCATGCATAATACCAGCATATTAGCCATTTATTAGTAGCAATTAAGCACATATTAATACCTTATTCTACATGACCTTATTCTGCATCCCTAATTCTACCCAGTACCTAAACTTAACCACTACCGCACTAACTATTAATCAACAGCAAATTAAGAGCTTACTAAGTAGTTAGTAGTGAATAAGTGTTACCTATTCTGCACATAAAAGCATATTTAAATGAGCTGAGTTTGTGCAAATGCATCCTTTCAAAAAAATCCTTTCTTCTCACTTCTTTCACTTCTCATAAATGCTTGTGGCTTTATTATGGGCTCTCTTCGGTAGTCCAGCCCCCTGGAAATAAAATGTATATGTATCTCATTTCTCTATGTTCAGAGTGTGAATTTTCTGTTTTGGCATAATGTCACAGAACCGGTGAGTCTGATTTATCATACTTTTATCCTTCGGCCTGTTGTTTTAAATGGCTGTATCTTACGGGTTAGTTAGTAAAAGCTGGTCATGTGCTGCTGCTCTTTCAGTTATACAGGCGGGTGTAAAGAGTGTGTGTGGCTGGATTTGGGTGTTTCTGTGGGAGTTGGGTGTGGTGGTTCAGTATGTTTTCGGGTATATAGGAGTCAGAGTGGAAATCTGCCCAGCTTTAGATAGCACACTGACAGGAAACCCAATCGTCTTTGTGTGAACCATTCAGCTCTCCAGTGTTTTACTTCATCTTCAGACTCTGTTTGGATTTCGTGAAAGGCTGGAATATAAGTTGAGTTGTACTGATCACAGTGCTTCGGGCCAGTGTGCAGAGTCTGAAAGAAGTTTGAAGTCTGTAATAATCTGACTCGCTTACCTAACCTCAATATGTGAACTGAAATAAAAATTTTGTGCACTTAGATTTGTCAAAGTTTAAACAGCAAAATCATTTAGTGACAATTACTCATATTTGTCAAGTTTGGTAACATACACATACAAATAACAACTGAATGAATGAATGAACACAATTGCATCTTTATCTTTTAAACGCAATTTTACATTATATTATTATAGTATTAAACAGTTAGATATTGTATTAAACAATATTATTAGAAGCACTATGGAACAAAAGCTAGCAAGGTATATTAATGCTGATCACACAGTACACAATTTCTTCTCTTTTTGTGTTAATTGTTTTCCTTGACAACAGAAGATTTCTATTTAAAGAAGCAGAGAACCTCTGTCTTTAATTAAACCATGGCCTCATATCAAGCAGTCAACATGGTTACATTCCTGCCTCACTCGTTAGCTGCCTATTACACTGTGTAATTAGTACAGATAACAAACCCGCCCCTTGCTGAGTGTCTTCAAACAAATTCAGTGGGGCAATTACTCTGCCATAATACCACAGTAATAGCAAAGGGCATTTTTGGAGGGTTTGGCCGTTCCTCTTGGAATAAACACTCTTTTATAGAATTTCTACAGAATCTCGACCGTTGTAGAGTATGTTTCACTGAATATGTACAGCTCAATTACACACACGCACACAGAAACTGTTGCAGCATTATTGTTGTTGCTAAGAGTCTGCCATCTGTTTTTCATTGTCCCGTACGGTGATTTATCGTTGTGGTTTTTGTTGTTGAACGCTGTGAATCTTAACTAGTGTTCCTGTTTCTTCCTCACAGTGAACAGAGTATATGTCAAGCCCGAGCCTCTGTGATGATCTATGATGACACCAGCAAAAAATGGGTGCCAGTCAAACCGGGCCAGCAGGGCTTCAGCCGCATCAACATCTACCACAACACTGTCAACAACAGCTTCCGTGTGGTGGGAGTCAAACTGCAGGACCAGCAGGTGAGACACTAACATGGTATAACAAAACACTTACCGTACACAGTGTGTGCTTTCGTTTCACCGTCCCATCCGATAAACATTCAGTTGCATACATGGTTTTCAAAAATAGCAAAAATGAAGTGAGATGTTTTCCCCTTGGTAATTTGAAATAGTTTGATTACAGGGAAAAAATGTCACAGATCAAATACATAACCACATGTCATTACTCTTCCAGGTCGTTATAAATTACTCCATTGTGAAAGGTCTGAAATATAACCAGGCCACACCAACTTTCCACCAATGGCGTGATGCGAGGCAAGTTTACGGGCTGAACTTTGCCAGCAAAGAGGAGGCCTCCACTTTCTCCACTGCCATGCTGTTTGCGCTCAGTGTCCTGAGCTCTCAGGATGCAGGTAATTTTTATATTTTTTCATATTTTTATGTGGTGGTTCACACTCCTATGTGGTGTTTGTTTAGGATTATATTTATCTGTAATTTATCTGTAATGTATTATCATTTTTAGAAATGAAGCTTGATATGAGAAGTTGTACTTCAGATTTATAACCCTGTGCGTTGATGAGTGCATTTATCGGTCAAATAAATGCTCTTTTTTTGAACTCCTCATCAAAAAATCCTGAACAAAATGTATCAAGGTTTTCACAATAAAATTATTAAGCAGCACAACTGTTTTCAACATTAATAATAATCAGCAATATTTCTTGAGCACAAATCAGTATACTGGAATGATTTCTGAAGGATCATGTGACACTGAAGACAGGAGTAATGGCTGCTGAAAATTCAGTTTTGCTGTAATAGAAATAATTACATTTGAAAATATATTCAAATAGACAAATAGATTTAAATATATTTTAAATGGTAAAAATATTTCAATATTGTCCTGTTTTTGCTGTACTTTGTATCAAATAAATGCAGGTTTGGTGAGCAGAAGAGACTTTCTGTACTGTTCCAAAAATTTGACTTTTGACTATATATCAATTTATGAGTATAAAAAACGAAAGTTATTTTAAATTGTAATAATATTTCACAAATTTCTGTGTTACTGTACTTTTGATAAAAAATAAATAAATGCAGCTTTGGAGATAAGAGATATCTTTTAAAAACATGAACAAACCAAAATGGTGGTGTAGGTTTTACCATTGTTTTTAAACAATATTCATTTTAAACATTTTCTTCTTAATTTATTGTTATAGTTTGTTTGTTTTTATCTGGACTACTGAGGTCTTTAATTATCATTATGCTTAAAAGATTGTCAAAATGCGGAAAAATGAAAGACTGATGTTGTGTATCACATCGTGCAAAATATTATTTTTTAAGAAATGGTATGCAATGTTTTTCTCTTAAATATATATAAACAGACGCTACAACTTTACTGTATTTGTAAAAAATATTCAATCATTTAGCTGTAGTTCAAATAAAAGTGCTACTGCAAAAACATGTAAGGAATGCCGGCTAGTAGTCAGAATGTACTCCGAATGCACACTGAAAATATTGTTGTTTGGGACCGTCAAGTGTAGTGTAACTCTTATTTAGGAACAGCACACGGGCCTCTCTGGTTTCAGGCTGCTGCTACTTATAAGACGTATGTGGGGGGGTCTTCTGCCATTGGTGCTCAGCCTTGGTTAAAATATCCATGGAGCCAAACAGTCTCAGGCCACGGGTGTTACATGTTTCTTGCTTTTTGGGGCGGGCAGATTAGAAAGGTTGTTAGAAGTGCTGCTCGCAACCTTAGCATGCAGAGAAGAGAGAAGCTGCTGTTCACCTGCCTGAGCTCACCTGTACCTGTCCTGACTGTTATTACCGGTTCCCACCTGGTAGTGGAGCTCAAACTGCACCATATATATCACTAAAGGCACCTGAGAGGGCCCATGCTTGGACCAGAGTTTTCTCCGGGGCCAATCCGCCGGATCAGCTCCACAGTAATAAAACTCAGCAGTAAGTAGTGTTAAGGGCTGGGGGATTCACTCGCATGTTTTAATAATGTGATGCGATGCCTCGGATGGGCCATTGTGGCCTCTTTGATGGAGGATGTGGTTGTGGAAGCTGCTCAGTGGTTTTTGGCACAGTGCCTGTCAGAAGCTCGTGATGAGGCGTGTGCGGGTTTGGGAGGTCTGGTGTGTTTTTCGTGACTATTTCTGAACACATCATTAGTGCTTCACTGATATGGCTGTATGGATTTAGATTTTAGTGAAACATAACCATAACGGTAGGATTGGTTATTTTATTTTGAATCATAATTTAAATAAAATGCTGAAAAAAAATCTGTTAAATCTTATTGAATTTGTCATGCTATCAATGTACAGTTTGAAAACAAAAAAAAGCTAAAACAGACGTTCAGTCACATCAAAGTGAAATTAATACCATGAATTCAAAATGTAAAAACTCCTAATTATGTACTGGTTACTGGTACTATTGGTTATTGTTTCCAAATATGTGTTTCAAAACAAAAATAATATGTCTTCATAAAAAAAAATATTTATTTGTATAATGTATTGAAATAATTTAATTGAAAGACATAACGAAGTATAAATATCAAAATGAAAATAAAAACATAATAATAAACAAAAATAATATTAATAATATATTACAATTGTTATTGTTGTTATCTTTAAGATATATTATAACTGAGACACCTGTTGCTTCATTTAATATGGGTTATTGTCAAGCTATTGCTAAAGCAATGTCAAAAAACTCCTCTACATTTCCTAAAATATAAAAGAAAAACATTTATTAAAACCAAGTCAAAATTTAAGCCCAATGCAAAAAAAAGAATATTTTTTGTATTAAGTAATTTAATAATTTTAATACATTTTGTATTAAATATATATATATATATATATATTTTTTTTTTTTTACATTTTCAAACTGTAAAAATACACTACAGATTTGTATTATGCAAGTAATGTGTTATAAAGGAAAATGGCAGGGTTTATCAAACAAATGACCAACGGGTCCCATCGTCCAATCAGATTGTATCTGTTTTTCCACTTCTTATTATCTCAGTAGACATCATCATGTCAGCTCAGTGATCACCAGGGTATGTGTATTTGGTACAAAGGGACTCTGCTGCTGCACGCAGCCACCAAATGATATGTTATGTGCGTCATAAAACTAAATATTAAATATTGTCTACGCATTACTTCAAAACTCATCCAAAGATTTTTTTTTGCAACGTAATCTTAATATTTGGTTAGTGTTTCCTCCCCAAGGCTTTTTAAGTATTTAACTATAAATCAAAATAACATCCAGCTCCAGATTTGACTCTTGAGAAGCACTTAAAACTAGAAATCCATTAACTTTATTCAGCATCACCATTTTAATACACTCCAACTGCAGCCATTTATCAGAATGTTGCTATTGCAAGGGATTTAATCAGGTTTATGAAATAAATCATGCAGAGTATTACACCTCCACGAGCTGCAGTAGAAATAGATATGTGTGTAATATCATTGCTTTTTATGCTGTCTGGTTTCAAAGTGCACCTCTTAATTGATACCAAACATTATGGTTGAATCCAGAGCACTCAGATTTATATTTGCTTAGTAAAGTCTACATAAAAAGAGATTTCATGCAAGTCTTGGTCTAAATGTCTAGTGGAAAGATACTTGCCGCTTTGTCTCGCTTCACCAGTAGAGCAAATAGCATTTACGCATTACCCAGAATGCTCAGCAGGGTTGGATTAATGGTTTATAGTCTGCAAATTGACATTTTGTAAATGGTGGTTCTGTTGAACTTCCCTTTTCCCTGACTGTTTATAGTCAAATCATATGAATATCAAGTTATTTTACATATTTCAAGAGGTTTAGTAGATGTGTGGTGTCTGTTATAATAAATACAGATGATTTGGGACCATCTGCTGCCGACAGGACCTCAGGTGGATTGCATGTTTGTGTGAAATGCTGCTTTAACGTGACGTATGAACATATTCCCATTCCTGTTGCTTGAGGGACTTGATATTCAGTCCTGCTGCAATTATTCAGATTTTTTTAGTGCCAATCTGTTTTCCCACTTAGATGTTGAAACAGTGCGAGCACATACTGAAATGTAGCTATTTTTTATTTTTTTTGCAAGTAGGCCTAGTTTTATTATGATGTGAGCTATGACAGGAATATTTTTGTACTCTCATTAAAATATGGATCTTGTGATGAATCGAGTGATGTTTTTGCTAAGTTTTTTTGGGATGTCATTAACAGTATTTTAGGATGCGATGCTGCATCCTGGCATTAAATTCAGTGAGACTTCAGCTCCCATAATCACCTTGATCGTTTAATCATTAAATGTGGAACCAGAACCCCACCTGTCATCTGCAGCTTGTTTAGATCCGGACTGAGCTCACTGACAACTGCTAATGCAAAGGTCTTTGAACTGCGTCATTTATCATGCTTATTCTCTCTAACTGCAATAACTGTTCAAAGAAACCATGTACGTTACTCCCTGACTTATTAGTAATGCAGAACTTTATTTAGTATTTATTAAATAATAAGAATTCCTTGCACTGTGAAGGAGTTTGTGCTGTTTCTGCAGAACTGCCTCAGGTTTCCTGTTTAAATATCTCACTTCTTTCAAGTATAGTATTAAAAATATAACCTGCCACCATGATCAGTGTGTTTTGTGTTATTTCAGGACATTCGCTCTTGCTTTTTACTGTTTATTATTGTTGGTTTTGTCTCAGTTATCTCAGAAATGTGGTTGAAATAATGTCAGTTGTTGTTTTGGTGTAACACTGAGATAGCATTTTATTGCTAAATGGTACTAAAACGGTTAAAACAAACAAATAGGAATCAATTTTGAGATGGTAAGATCTGTACAGAAAGTAGGACATTAAAACATGTTGCGATATCATTGTGGATTCAAGCTATAAAAATGAGAAGTTGAATTAATAAGATGCTGTTAATACATAACATTATGGCAGAAGTGGTGACTGAATAGATGCAATATTAAAAAGTGGCTTTAAAGTCTGTTCACACAAGGAACGATGACTAAAGATAATAACTAGAACATATAAACTAGTGCATGTTTATGTTTTGTTACTTATAAGTGTGTTGCCATTTTAAATGAAAATTTAAATGCTCATGCTTTTTAACGGTTCATTCTGATTGGCTGTCAATATTTTTATCTAGTGCTGTCAAACAAATTTCGGGAGGAGTGCATACGAATAATCAGTTGCAGCTGGGCTCACTTTCTAATCATCTCGTTAGCCAATCCAGTCCAAACTTATCCTCAATAAATACGCCCGTCTCCTTCCCTTCCGCATCTCGTTCTAGCATCCCTCCTCCTGCCCTGCGTCTGGGGGCATGCAGGGTTCGAGCCGGTCACAGAGTCCTACCCTCGCTAGGGTTTATGCCACAAGGGCTTGTGGTCCGCCAAGCTCCCGGCTCGCCTCCGGACAGCACACCAAACATGTTTTATTTCTATTATGAGGAATTGTCAACTTGTGAAACATAATAAATATACACAGTATACACACATGAAGAAAAAACTTTATTTTGGATATGATTAATCTTGTTTAATTGTCTAACCGTACTATTTTTATCATTCATCAGAAGAAGAAAAAATCTGAAGGCTGAATCATTCAGAAATAAAACTGTACCTTTGTATCGTTATATTTGTGATGTGAACTTCCCTATTCTCAAAGAACTAGAATGAGTATTACAACTAGATTCTGATTAGGGCTGCGCAATTAATCGCAATCGCAAAAAAAAATAGCAATTTAAGCACATGCAATTTCTAAATATCATAAGGCTGCAATTTTATCTATTAATTTATTTAGATTTTTATTCAGAATTTTTTATTCAGAAACGGCACAAAGAAA
>JAUCMS010000031.1:11004601-11032372 GCA_032357445.1 Enteromius radiatus | reverse complement strand
AAATGTTTTGTTATGCACTTCTTATGCACTGAATACATTTAGAATGTATGTATGAAGCTTGTTTGAAAAAACAAAAATGGTTGCCAAAATCGCAAATAAAATCGCAATATTCATTCAAAAAAATCGCAATATGATTATTTTGTCCATATTGCACAGCCCTAATTCTGATTGGCTGTCGATATTTGTAGCATTTATTAGCTGGAAAAAAATCATTCTGAAAGTTGAATAATTCTGAAACAGTACGGTTCCTTTGTGTTGTTATATTTGTGATGTGGAGTTTCCGATCTTCAAAGAATTATTACAACTCTAACTATAAACCTTTTATAGTTGTAGTCATTGTCCTTGGTGTGAAAGGGCCTTTAGAAGACAGTAAAGTTTTTTCACACTCAGCTGTGTTACAGCTCATTATTTTTCCACCTTAAATTTCACAGTAGATAGATTTTGACGTTCTAAACTCAATTATGTTTGATGGTGCCTAGCAACTAAAGATTATGAACCACATTAGATATGCCCAAACTAAGGGTCTTTCTCTGACCAGAGGGGCCTTCCTTCTTCCCTTGAGCATTCGTGCCTCATACTGAGTCCCTGAATGTCATATGACATAAATAGTCATCTTCTCTGTAACCTGAGAGCTGTGTTTACCATTATTAGCAGACCTCCTTCACACACTATAACAAATTCAAAAGAACGATTAGGTTGGCTTACAGAACGACTGTGCTAAGTCTCCCAGTAATGAGGGCGATTGTGACTTGGCAAAATAGCTTTGGTATCTTGCTGGATTTATTGGATTGTATTAGTTTGATAATTTGTCAATTGGATGTATTAGTTTGGGAGAATTAAATACTTTCTGTATCATTTGTTGTTGTTTTCAAAGGCCATATATCCAATCCAACTTATATGTCAATTAGTAGTCTGATTGGGCAGGGTTTTTGTGACGCGGCCTTATGTGGGTAAAAGAAAGCATGAACCAGTTGTACTGAGCAATTTCATGTTTTGGTTTCTAAATTATACTATATAGCGAAGAGTATTATACATGTCAAATGACATGAATCAGCTGTCCAATTAAATATCTGGGTCCTGAAGAAAACCATTTGAGAACTGCTGTAGTATTCAAGTCTGTAGTAAGGTGCCAGAATATATTAGCGCAGTGCGGCACACATTTTACGGTTCCTGAGAGACAGTTAAATAAAATATTTAAATTATGAGGTGCAATTATGTTCTTTTTCTTCAGGTCCTGGAGCACATCGTCAGAATGGACTGGTGACAGATGATGGCGAGGCTCAGAGGAGGTGCGGACCGTCTCTAATGACACTTTCTCTTTCTGAGACATCTGTCAAATGTTAATCAAGCTTTTAAACATTGGACACTGGCCTGAATTACAGCATATGCTCTCTTTTTAAAGGGAAGTGTGTATTTTTTATTTTTTTTATTCCCCTGAAAGGTGTAAACACATTTTCTCTGTTGTACCCTCAAATTAGTCCTGTTTAAGCATCCCACAGCAACAGTGACTCAACCAATGGTTTGAGTTTGGGGTGGGACAATCTGCTTGTCCAACCAATAGCAGATGGTGTTTGGAAAAATCAACTGAAAAACTAAATTTCCTTCAGAACTGCTAGAGACACTGAATTTACTCGCTTAATTTTTGACATTACAGGTCAGAAAGTGTAGTGTTCAGTGCATTACTGTTGCATAAACTACAGAACACACTTTGTTTGTTTGTTTTTGTATTACTTTACATATTTGCTGTCATGAAGATTGAGAACACTTCTTATGTTGTCATAATACAAGTTTAGACTGTGTTCTGCCCTCTAGTGGACAGATGAAAAGCAGTGCAGCCTAGCGTTTTTAAAACCCTCGGAGCTGAACAGATCAACGTGTGAACAACACACGACTGTTTACTCTCCAGTGAGCTTGTCTTTGTGTCTACTCGTATGGTGGATTGAGAGTGTTTAGATTTCACTTTGCCCAACATCATTTTTAAGTGAGTTAACATTTGTTTTTAGGCAAATGGTGGACCAGCATCAGATGCAGATGGAAAGGGAACGACGAACATCTGGCTCTGCAGGTAGACTAAAGGCCCCACACCTCTGTGGAATTGAATATGAGACTGCACACTGTGCAATTAAAAGATACACAAACACACACACCCATTAAATCACCCACAGAGTAACCCTGCTGACATCATTGTCTGCTTGAAGAAGTGTTAACACTAAGGAATTAAATTCCCTGGCTGCAGGTCCCTAGTCCATACAGCATGTGCTGCCCATCCTCTTTTCAAACACACACACACACTTTCTGTTTGTGCTTCTGCTTCAGCATCAGTTCAGAGAAGACAATCACCATTCATAATGCCATAAACAGCATTTCTGAGTTCTGTTTTGATGAATCTCATGAAACATGTTAAGATCATGTGGAAATCTCATTTCATTGAAGAAATAAAAATTTTTGCTTATTAAAAATAAATAGATAAATAAGCATGTTTTAAGGACTATTAAGATTTTTTCTTTGTGCATTATTTCTTTGTGATTTCTATATTGTTATTACTGTTATATAGATATAGTGCAATCCAATATAATTACTTAATAAATTTAAATATCTACACATTTCAATTGTCAAGTAATATATATACCTATCAACAAATAAAATTGTATTTATTACATTTTGTATATTTATTTATTTCGAAATGAACAATGTATTTGTTATGTTAATTTACATTTTAAAAAAGATTTTAGAATACTTTTATTATATTAATTTTACCAATTTAAGTTTTATCACAATTAAGTTTGGTATCACGGTAGTGTGTATCCCAATTGGTAATGAATAGATTTATTTTAAAACATCTCAAAACTAAAACTTCGGGATGCATTATTGTACTGAGAATTTGAAAGGTCGCTGTTTAATTGTAATTGCAATAGTGTTACAATGAAACAAAATCTTGGTCTTAAAATAGGCTTAATCTCTCAATTTCTCTTTTTTACTGAAATCTATCTGATCTAGATGTTTTTGTGAGATTCATCTGTTTGCAAGGCATACAACATGCTATTTTGCTCACATTTCATCTTTTTTAAGTTACTTTATAAACGTTGATGCTTGATTTTCATCGCTGTCGCGTTTCTCTCTTTTCGTTTGTCATTTGTGTTGTCTTTTTCTCTGTTTCTCAGTCTCCACCCTTCAGTTTAAAGTATCAGCATCCACCTCTCAGTCCGAAACCACTCTGCATGACCTCAGACAGTATCGGGCTAACACTCTTCCCCCTTCCTATGCTCACCTTAACCCCGCGCAACCCTCCTCCCACACCTCGTCTTCCTCCCAGGAACGAGAGAGTGGCTACCGCACTGTGGACTCCCCTCAAAAAAAGGCACAACAGCTTTCCCAGCTTTCCACCTCTCTGGCTTCTGCTTTCTCCCCTGTGCAGCCGGGTGTCACCCCTCCACCTCGCAATATCAAGCAAATCCCTCTGTCCCCTTCTACAGCCCACCAGGACCCCAAACACGCCACATGGTCCTCCACCCACATGTACGCCCCATTACCCACAGCATCGCCACCTGTTATAATGGCAGTGCCAATCAAACAACCCACCCTGCCTGTCGCCCTCCCTTTGCTACCGTTAAACAACGGCCCAAACTGTGGCCCCAAAGCTCCCACTAACATGTCCCACTTAGAGCCTGTAACACACCACCAACAGTCGTCCAGTGGTCCAGGAGAGGAGTACTGCCCGTACCAAAACCCTTCTACGCAGGTCTCCTCTGGAGCTATGTTGCACCCACATTACCCCATACAAGAATCATCTTGCCCCCTGCCCCTTCTCATTGGCCAGCCCATCCAAGGCCCCGCCCTCCACCAGCAGCAGCTATACCAGGCCACGCCCCAATTCAACACCACACCCACCTCTCACTCTACTCTATGCGAGGGGGCAACGCCCAAGACGTCTCCCTCGCCTGTTTATCAGAATGCCACAGCGTCCAGCAGTAAGTATTTCAGACCCCTCTGTAGTTTACTGCCCACTAGTAGAAGACTTCCCGCACCTGTCCCTTGAAACTGAGCTGATGACATGTTGATCTCAAAAGCTGTGTAAAGAGAACAGTACGGTCTTTGTACTGAAACTATATGCAAATACCGGCTTGCCAGGATTGTCAATGAGGCTGTTGACTTTTGTCTGTGTTATTCGACAAAATCACAGCAGCTCATTTGAACAAACGGCAGCTGCCTCAGCTTTTTTGTTCAGAGTAGAAATTTAGGATTATAAAGTAAACATTCTTATAGCGCAGTCATGTTCTTGTGTTTGCTCAAAGGTGATTTGTTCACCTTTGTTTAAATGGTGCATCATACCTTAAACTAACCCCACTATGTTCCATTTTTGCTTTTTGCAGATCATATTTTCGAAAGTTAAAATGCTTTGCTTTGTCTCACATAATTATGTAGATGCAAATGTAAGCAGAGCTCAACACTAAGGATGAACCCAGGACCAGTGTGTGAGAACTTTGGGCCGCTTGACAGACCAATGTCATTTGTGTTTTTTATTGCGGCATTCATTGATCTCGTACATCTACTTTGCAAATTTAAGCGCGTGGCTTTCTGTGATGTATTATTATGCAAACTCTGCTGATATTATCCGTCTCCAAAATAATATTATCTAGCTGGCTGACATGGATGAGGTTATGTCAAATTTGCAAACCCACCCTGGAGGCATCAATAAGAATGTGTTGAAAACTACAAACCAAGTGTGTTTGTGAATTTATGAAATTGTTTTCCTGTATAAAAAAAATCTACAATACTGTGAAAATGTTTGAGGTTGGTAGGATTTTTTCCAAGAAGTCATTTCAGTCATTACAGTCTCTTACGCACCTCAAAGGTTGCATTTATTTACTCAAAAACAGTTGTGCTGCATAACATTTTTGTGGAAACCATAATACTTTTTTTCCCAAGATTCAATGATCGACAGAAAAAGTTGTCATTTATTGGAAGTCTTTTGTAGTATTAAAATGTCTTTATTGTGACTTCTCAGTTTAATCTGTACTTGCTTAAAAAATGTTACTGAGCCCTCACTTTTGAATGGTAGTGTATATAGAACAAACACATTGATAAAAACAAATGTAAAAAGTTACTAAAATTAAAGATTTGGAAGTACTCCTTTTTCCTACAATTTAGCTACAATTTGTGCAATTTCACCTTTAAGTCAACACAAATGTATAAAAGCTTGTTTCCAATAATTGCATGTTTTCTCACAATTGTGACTTTTGTGAGAATTTCAAGATACTGTATCAGAATATAAAGTATTTTATAACTTCTGCAAGGTTATATCACTCAATTCAGTGTCAACGGTTTGAGAAAAAAACATCAGAATTAGAAGATAAAATAAAAAAAAAGGGTTTATGACTTTTTTTATTCAGTGACCTGAATAAGTCAGAGTCAGAACCTCCCCAAAATTGCAGTATATTTCATTGGATTTGTAATGAAGCACTTCAGAACACAAGAGTGATTCTTTCCTTTCTTGCAGCAGGTCCTCCCCTTCCACCGGGACATCCCTCCATGCTTTCATCCACCCCTCCTATTCACCCTCCTACCTCAGCATCTATGGTGGGTCCACCGGCCCCTCCGCCCCCTCCTGGGCCACCCCCACCCGGGCCGCCACCCCCGACCACAGGACCCCCACCTACCCCACCTCCACTGCCGGCTGGTGGAGGTCCTGCTCCGTCAGGTCTGGCTGCAGCTCTAGCTGGTGCCAAGCTGCGAAAAGTGCAGCGGGTGAGTGGCGTTTATCTTTCTCAAACCTCAACATGTTTCACATATTTCTTTTTATGCAATAACTTCAATAATAGTATCATACTGGCTGATTACGCCATGTGTTATCTCTTCTAGCCGGAGGAAAGCAGTAGCAAGAATGATGCCAATCGTTCCAGTGGAGGCAGTGGAGGTGGTGGAGAGGGTCTCATGCAGGAGATGAATGCCCTTTTAGCACGGAGGTCAGAAGGCATCCCTTTCCTGTCATTTTTCCCAATGACTAATGATCCATGACTTGTGGTTATACCAACTTTGATTGTTAAATATGATCACTCTGCAGGAGAAAGGCTTCAGAGAAACCAGAAGACAGTCAAAATGTATGACTATTACCCTTTTTGTAAAACACATTGTCTATATAGTGTATATTACTTTTGAATTCTATTATTTATATATAATATCAAATCAGTCTTATATCTCTTTCTTGCAGGAGGAGTCTAATGGATCCCCTTCATCTTCTCGTGGACAAAATTCAGGTGTTTTTTTATATTACAATTTTTTTTTTTAATAGCGTATAACGTATGGTACGTTTTTCATATTTTTAAAAGTCCATTGCTTAGCAATGCTTAAAATATACAATCAAAACTAATGTTGTTTAATAGTTAGGGCAGTCAAAAGAGTAATCACATGCAAAACAAAACATTGTTTACTTAATATATCTGTGTGTGCTGTGTATATTTATGATGTATATATAAATACACAATATATTTTGAAAATATTTACATATACACATATGTATATATATATATATATATATATATATATACCCACACACATATACATATATTCTAATATGCTCATTTTGTATTACTTTTAAATATACATTTGGCTTAATATTTTTGAGGAAACCATGATATTGTATTCTTTAAGTAAAAATGTATTAATTTTATTGTATAGTATATGGTGAATTATGACATATGTTTAGGTTTTTAAATATTCATCTAAATATTCTTCTCAGATCCTGTAAAGAAGCCATGGGAACGAGCCAACTCTGCAGATAAGTCTTCAGCTGTGTCAAGGTATGTTTTTAACAGCTTCACTGTGCAGTAAACATTTCATTCCTGTCTGTTTCTTGTTATTTTAAAACACCTGGTTCTTTTACAATTTACATTGGTTGAAGTGTTCCTTGATGGATTGCAACAGACCAATGAATGATTTTATCAAGCTCAGAGTTTGCATGTGTGAGTAAATGGCCTGTTGCTCGGTTGCCATTACAAATGGTCATGTTAAGGAAGTAAAGCCCTGGGCAACATGAGCCTGCATTGAGCTAATGCAAACAAAGCCGGTTCAGCTCGCTTTCTGACAACTAGAAAATGTCGTTTTTATGTTTTATGTAAGCTTTCATTGAATGTTTGTGTAAACACAAGGAAAATGACTTCTTTGAACTGAAAAAGAACCGGTTAAAAACTGAGATTGCATCAGAAAGCAATATCAATATTTAAGATACTGTATCTACACTTTTTTATTTTTTAAACTGCAAACATGACTTGCAGGTAAATTTTTGGATCATTCAAATTGCCTATTTATTTTGACCATTGTACAGGGCAAAACCAATCGGAAGCACCAGTGATGCCGAGTCATTTGACTTCGACAGAATGAAACAGGTTAGTTCAGAATACTTTCAAAATGACAAATTACTGTGCTGCGTATTGTGCAAAAAATGAGGACAGACTGTTCTGCTAACAATGATAAAAATCTGTTGCTATCAAAAGGAGATCTTGGAAGAGGTTGTGCGGGAATTGCAGAAAGTTAAAGAAGAAATCATTGATGGTAAGTTTTAGGAAATCACAGAAATACAACAACTTTTCATTTCTTGAGAATGTTAACATTTTCCTCCTTTTTTTTGTTTAGCCATTAGGAGGGAACTGCTGAGAATTGGCTCCACATAGTCTTAAGAAAGGTCAACGACGACGACTGATAACGACTGAAGGTTCGAGAAAGTACATGAAAGCGCACGTGAAAACGTTCTCGCAGCATGTCTGCAACGGTATGGATAATTCCGTTGCAGAAATGTTGTGCAGATACAAGGCATTATTAAGGACAAGGGGAAGCCGAGGAACAGAAGGAATCGGAGTGAATGAATGACTGTGTGTATGGATGAGTGAATGAACGAGCAGATGGAAATATAGACCTTCACACTGAATTTTCTATTTCCTCCAGTATGAACGTTGAGACAGTCCACTGTGCAGCTTGCTGCTCTCGCTCTTTCAAGTCTTAAAGTCAACAAGTTGGATATTAATGAAGATATTTTTGTTTTCTAAGTTTATATTGTTTCATTGGTCATTGTTATATTATTATTATTATTGTTAAGACCTGTATTATATTAAATGAGAGAGATACAAAGTTGCACGACAGTTATTGTCAGCCTTTTATATTTTATATTACTGCTTTTACTCTTTGGTTTTAATAAGTACAAACTTGCACACATTTGTGCTAAACTGTCAAACCACTATAGTTGAAACAGTTTAAGACTTTTACCTTTTTGTTTTTTGGCCAATGCAGAAGTTCAGCAGAACTCAGTTTTAAACTGATTTGGAGGTATGAGGTTTGATATAGACGCTCTTTTAATGAGCTCAAGAGATGGACATGGAAATATATACATATATACACACAACGGGAGATGAATTATTGAAAGTGGCTTAAAGTATTGGGTGAATTGTTTGGACGTACAATGTATCCTGGTTTAATTAGGTTGATCCTGATTTTAAAAGTTGATGTTAATATTTCACAGAAAGTACAATTAAATTAAACATGTTGAGAGTGTGAGATTGATGGAATTAAACTTTAAAAGCTCCCCCCCCCCCCCTTTAATCGGTCTGGTCTCATACTTTTTTTTTTTTTAATAAAGTCTCATTTGCAACATACAAACAACCCCTTACACACACACACACACACACACACACACACACACTCTCTCTCTCTTATCAGATGCATTGTGTAAGATTAGGAAGTTTATTGTGCTAGACAAATATATATATATATATATATATATATATATATTCCACAACAGCTTAAATCACAATGGAGTTCAGAGTTAAACTGTCACAGTGCAAACGACAGAACATGTCAAAACATCTGAAGGTTTCAAGTTCACACAATAACACACAGAAATATTTAAATATTCAGTTTTCGAACAGGCCATTTATGTCCACTTATACATTCCACCTCAGCACTTCCTCAGGTACAACTTAACTGGCATCCAAGTAGTTGGATTTAGTTCAGAAAGTGGCGATGGCAATAATAAACCCGACTACTTTGAAAATTAACATGGATACCATAAAAACATGTCATGTCTTAGTTTGGATTGGGTGTATAGAAAGATTGAGAAACATTAGCTGTGCTTTGATACACCCAAACAGTAAATCACAAATCATGTAACACGCTCCCAGGTACAGTTATTGTTCAAACATTGTACAGATGGATCTATATGATGAAATGCTGTGACAGAATGAAAAGGGTACGCAGGTTCACGTCTGAAAGGTTTGTTCCCTTTTAGTGCCTCACAGATTTGTATGAATACCTTGTTGTATGTTTGGTTAGATCAGTAGTCTTAACACCCAATTCATTCCTTTTGGCCAAGTTTGTATTCTCTCTTGATTCTGGCGTATGGGCCGATGGTGTCATCAAATACAAAGTCCCAGAGCACTCGCATCCAGGAAGTGTGTTGAGGGAGCGAGTCATAGTACTCTGCTGCAATCCTCTTGACCTACAAAAAGGGAAAAGTCCGTAAATAAAATCAAATTTAAATAGTGAGATTCCCGTTTATATACTTTCAAACACAGTATGTGTACCAAAGAATAAGTACAATGCAGCTAAAACACTGGGTAGGGAGATGTTCAGTTTCCTGTCAGCAGTTATACTTTGGTTTAAATATTAACACATACAATGCACTGCATAGATAATCAGCTTACAGACAAGCCTTGGTGTTCTTTCACACTGTTTGTGTTAGGTCTATAAACAAAATACAGTTAAATTGTCTTCTGAACGCTGAAGCAGCATGAAAAAGAGTTTAGCAAATATTAGTCTTTCTTTTTAGTTTCTTTTTAATCAGTAAAAATCAATAGAGGCCATTACATTCCAATGATCAGCTCTAGCCTGAAAAGTCAACGTCCTGAGATGTATTAAAAACATGGTGCTGGATTGACAAAAATCTTAACAAAGTTAACAAGTTAAGAAGAAGAAAAAAAAAAAAAGATTTTTCTAATCAACATCTTAGACATCATTTCTTCTAATTATATATTTAGATTACCGTTGCTGTCGTCTAACCTTCATCTTTAAGACATTTGATATTAATATTTAAGTGTTCATTAATTTTACATGTCTGTAAAAGTTTTCCAACAAAGTGCGTAATTTCAACATCTGCCATAATTATCGTCTTATCACATTAGCCAGAATTGTAATAGCATGCATTTCTAAAAACAAAGGAACACAGCCAAACTTGTACCTCAGGTAATTTGCTGCCAGGAATGCTGGGGAAGTCATGGTGCTCCATATGGTATCCCACATTGAAGGTTATTAAGTTGAGAGGGCCGTAATAAGAGTAGGTTTCATGACCTTTCATAAACATGTAGTGCTCAGCGATGAAGTGTCCAGAGATGGGATGCAGACCCATACACAGTATAGAGCCAGAGATGAGGTAAACTATGGGCTTGAGCCCCCAAAAATAGTAGATGATTATGTCTACCACAAACTGTACAACTGCATTGAGCATTTCCAATCTGGTCACAGGCTTGGGGTTCACCACCAACGGACGAAGCGCATAGAACAAAGGCTGGAGAAAGAGCCAGAGCACCTTTCTGGCTGGGGTGCAGAAGAACCAGCCCTCAAGGTCAGTAGGAATATCCACGTCCAATCCATCTCCTCCGAGATAACGATGGTGGTCGATGTGGTACTTCTTGAAGGCTGCTGAATAAGGCAAGCCGATCGGGAGATTGGCGAACATGGCGAACCAACGGTTCCAGCGTGCCCTTTTAGTGCCAAAGGCCACATTGTGTGAAATGTCATGGATGGCTAGGGTCAGAGAGTGGTTGATGCAGCCACCGAATGCATATGCCCAAAACACCACCCACTTCCAGGAGAGCTCGTGGACCATGTAACACGCCAGGAGCTGGGTGAGTACCATCCCTGACACGACCCACTTCAGCTGGGGGTCGTGACCCATCAACGACTTGATTTCAGGATACTTTGCTGAAGAGAGAGAACATGGTAAAAACACGAAATTAATGAGTTTGAATAAAAAAGTAAAAAAAAATATATATACATTTTGAATCAAAAAAAAAAAAAAATTATTATTATTCATAAGCCTTTCACAAGCAGTAAACAAACATCAGTTATCTGCATAAATTTGCAGATTCAAACAGATTTGAGATGAATAAATGGTCATAACAATGTTGAATGAAATAGTTTTATTATGCGATGAGCAGAAAAAAAAAAAAAAAATCATGTGAGAATCATAGAACAAGTTACACATTACACACAAAAAAGAAAAAAGCAGACCAAAAACAAAAACAAAAAAACAGCATTTGTACAGTACAGTGTGTTCTGCAGTAGCACAATAATCCTTCAAACCACTACACTAAAACTGCTGCTGGAGCTCTTGAAATTAGCTTCTTGCAATAAAGATTATCATATATCTTTAAGTCTTGTTCATGAAGGATTTGTTGTACTTCCATTAAAGACAGAATGTACTTGAAATTAAGTCTTCACATCCCAATAATTATGCCTGTATTACTTTTAACCCTTTAACCTTCACCCCTAAAAGGAGCTAATGAAAGAAAATTCTTATTAGTAGACACCCAGTCTCCAGCATTTTTTTTTTTTTTCCAAGTTGTTTTTTATGAAACTCAACCGTACGCTTGAGATGTCAGTCCATGTTAAATCATGATTTAAATTCAGAGAACTATTGCTGTTCTTTAACCCCTACCATATTCACAACATTATGGTTTCATCCCTGCTTCGTTGATTGCTTGTTTGACCGTATTAATCTGATGAGTGACCGGCAGTGTTATTTCTTCTGTGTGATTGACTGATGTTTGTAAACTGCTGCTGTCACATGAAAACTGGAAATACCCAAACCCCTCATGGCAACAGCAGACAGAGATGGGGCAATATACATCTGTGAAAAAAAAAAAAAAATCTCTCATCTATTCCTTTTGATAGATTTATTCTCTATCAAAGTAAGCTCAACTATATGGTAGAGAAATCCGTTAAAGGTTTTTTTTTTTTTTTTTTTTAAAGATTGTACTTTAAGATTGTTTACCATTACAAAACCCAATAAAGATGACCACTTAATTGCAGTTGCTAGTGGTAACCTATTAAGCACGTTAAGGCACTATGTTGCGCAGGTAGTCAACTAATTCTCCACCACAAGGGAGAGACGCTCCCCTGACGGAGTGCCTTTTTAATTAGCAGATTTGTTTGCCCTGCTAATGTTCTGTTGAGGTATCATTCATTACTGCAGAATCCCTATATACATGTTCCACAAGGTACTTTTTCACAATGTTCACTTTCACCTGTACAATTACAGGCAACCTGCACGCAAATCTGCCATAACACTTTTTCATGCAGTTTGCATAATGTCTGTATGCAAACTGTACATATTGCCAGGTTTTCTACTCATTTATGCATAAGTGTATGGTTACATATGAGTAGCATATTTAAAGGCTATTCACAGTAAGACAGGTGAATTGGGCACCTCAGTCATCACTGAACAAGGAAATGTTTCTGGTTCAGTTACATATGTCAGATTATCTGTGAATTTGTTT
Source organism: Enteromius radiatus (assembly GCA_032357445.1). Classification (NCBI taxonomy): domain Eukaryota; kingdom Metazoa; phylum Chordata; class Actinopteri; order Cypriniformes; family Cyprinidae; genus Enteromius; species Enteromius radiatus. Next base: position 11,019,830 of record JAUCMS010000031.1, on the reverse strand, counting down.
GGTCTTTACATTTTACATATCGGTCAAACAAATAGCCCTCACAAAACAAGCACAGCTGCGGTTGCTGGCAACACTATAAGGCTTCACGTGCAGTGATGTTCTTGTACACATGTAGGTGGAGATTCTTGGATTCACTTTTCCTCTACTTTGAACAAGATCACACCCGTCATGGCTTAATGTCACAGAAACACACAAACAGGTTTATTCTGAATAAGGTGATTGTGTTTCAGCTTCTGCAAGTCATATTTAAGCCTAAAATAACACAACATGCATGCATTGTCTCTGAACATCGGACAGGTTCACCTGTGTAATGAGTAACCAAATGCTATAAAGTGTGCAAATAAAAACCACAAACTCCAATCAGACGCTAGTAGGCTACAACCCAAGGAAATTCTTTGGTTAAAAAATAAAATCTATTCTATTATGAAAAAAAAAGTAGTATAAAAGAAATTGGATCACTTTAACACAATAGACAATAGAATACATTATGAATATTTAAAGAGATTGAGGTGTAAAACTACCCATGAAACTTCACAATCAATACAAAAACATGTTTTTGGGGGGCTATTGATGGAGAATTACTCTGAAGGGGCAATGTCAGTTTAATGTGATCTGTCAAAAAATGCCAGCTTTTTAATTCCTTATTTCTGTACACAGAAGAGACAAAAATATGGCCTTCTATCTTGTGATATTTGTGGTAAAATATCCAAAGTCCTCATAAATGTGTTTTATGGGGAACTGAGCTTGTGACATGATATCCTTACAGTTAGCCTATGGTCATAAAACTAGAATGTGGTTACCATGCAAGACCCACTGCCATTGTGCAAATAATACATGGAATCAGTTTACACAAATTATCATCCCCTGAAGCCATTGTCTGAGAGATGTGAGGCCGGTAAACACACATCTATGTTTCTCCTGTCTACTACACCTGTCTTTAGTCTAAATATATTAGACTGAACATATGGTAAAGTACGCTTGATCTCAACTGAAAACACTGCATTTTAACTACCTGCATTTGTGCATGTATATGAAACATATGACTACACAGTAAAAGAAAAACACAAATAAACATTCCTTGCGCGCCGTCTTCACACATATAAGCACTTGCGTACGCACGCTCACCGGCACACGCGCGCTTTTCCCGAGATGTATGAAAACTTCTGAATTAGCTTCTCTTTTTTTTATTAATTCGGGAAGATATTTACTAGGATTAAAATGTCATCTTAATTGTCCGAGTCCCTGTATAACACGTGATCAGAGTTATGTCGTGACAGGCACTGTGCATTAAAGCACACAGTTGATCTTTGAAGATAAACAACCAGACAACAAAATCTAACACGCTCCAAAATTGTTAAATGGATATTTACATTAAATTAAATTGAAGTAAGCCGGCTAATAGAAATCATATCACGTCTACAGTAGTCTAACGTACGTTTAACAATTTTTCTATCGTTTCTATAATTTCAAGTAAACTTACCTAATATTTCTTTTCTTCTCCATGTGTGCGGTTGCTCATTATAGACCCATTCAAAGTCCCAGCGTCCAACTGCTTTGCTCATTTTTACACCTGTGTGCTGCTGGTGTAATGAGCTCAGGTGATTCCTCGCTTACTAGACTAGTTTGAGACACGCCCTCTTAGATAAGAGAAGGAGAAGGTGTGCCTGAGAGTGAGTCTGTATGCCAACGGTAAATTCACTAGCTTTAACCGAAACTCTAAAGTAACGATATTAAGTTGTTCAGAGTGCAGCCTAGCCCATAGAGTCTGCCTCGTCCCACGAACAAAACTGTGCCCTGCCTCATAACGGCTGACTGTGGAATGTTTGGGAATGACATTTAAATGATACGCCGATACACAGTAATGACAGAATTGAATTAATTTTTAAAATGTATTTATTTGTTTATTTATTTATTTTTATAACAATTCACTTGGGTAGTTGGCTGGGTGTCACATTCCTGTAATTCTGGTCTAGACAGGTTTGCTTGCCGCGAGAGGGCGTTTTCACACATTTTAATATACTAACGTATTCTAATGAGAGATAAATATCAAAACAAATATTATTAATGTAATAAAATGCATATGCGATATTTAAAAAGGGAAATGGCGAAAAGGAAACATAACATTTTAGTTAATTAATTTTATCAAATATAGACATAAAACCATTATCTCATAAATGCCAGAATATAACTATGCCTAAATAAAGACAAAACTTGGCCTGAGAAAGCCTCACCAGAATGTTTGGAAAAGTTGTAAAAAATTTTGTTAGAGTAATCAGATGGTTGCTAGGGCGATGTTGTGCAGTTGCTACGGTACACCATGTGGTTGCTCATGTTATGTAATTTAATCAAAATGACATAAAATCATAAATGCCAGAGTATAAACAAACATGAAAATAGTAAAAGTTTACTATAGTATATAAGTATATGCTTAGTTATAGCATGTTTGTGCCACTTCACCATTTTATGTATTAATTTATTTATTAATAGGTATAATAATACATGTTAATTTACATTGCATTACAAATGCAAAACATAACAGCATTGTTTAAAGTTATGTATTAACAGAAAACACAATGATGAACAGGCCTATGTAGAACTTATACAGTATATAACCTTTTAATGAAAAATACATAAGTAGTCAAACCAATATATTTCACACATTATTTTCAAATTAATTAATACATATTTCATTATTTCGAATTCAAATCAAATGTTGATATAAAGTTTATCAGCTACTGTCAATGTGTCAATGAAGATTTAAAAACGCGCTGATGTATTATTTACAAAAGTATTCTGGTGAGAATGAGGTCAAACACGAAGACCAAGATCTCGCGAGATTTCGCACGTCTGATTCTCAGGCAGAGTCCGTGAGCGGAGTCAGTCAATGTGGGACGGAGTTTTGCCTGTTTGTTAGCGGAGTAGGAGGGGAGAACGAGCCGTTGACTTGACACAGGGCTTGCGTAGAATCAGTTCGGAGAGCAAGAAAGCCAAGAATGGCGTCGGGTGAGACACTGTACATCGAAGCAGACGGCTCGGAGATGCCGGCGGAGATAGTCGAGCTGCACGAAATCGAAGTTGAGACCATCGAGACGACCGTGGTCGGCGGAGACGACGACGAGCACCAGCCGATGATCGCGCTGCAGCCGCTGGTCACAGACGATCCGAACCACGTTAACCATCAGGAGGTGATTCTGGTGCAAACTCGCGAGGAGGTCGTGGGCTGCGACGATTCGGATCTCCATGCAGACGACAGTTTCGAGGACCAGATCCTCATCCCCGTCCCCGTTCCTGTGGCAGAGGAGGAATATATCGAGCAGACTTTAGTGACCGTGTCTGGCAAGAACCCGTCGGGAAGGATGAAGAAAGGTGGAGGCAGCGGGAAAAGAGTGGTCAAAAAGAGCTTCCTAAACTCCGCCGAGGCGAGCGGACGCAAATGGGAGCAGAAGCAAGTGCAGATCAAAACACTGGAGGGGGAGTTTTCCGTCACTATGTGGGCATCGGGTAAGTTTTGACATCGCATCAAGTGCTTTGTTCTCGCGCAGGCCTCGCTTGGGCCCTCTTCCTCTCGAGCGCGTTATAAAGCTGCCGGATAGACCAGTTTCAGAAACGATTTTCGGACTCGAAAAGCCACTTATGAGGGTGGCCCCGGTCTAAATGCTTTTGTTTTGATGGGAAGCCATGTTTTAAGTGTGGATGGGCGCCGCCATATTCCTCCAGACCATTATGGCGGCGGCCCCGAAACATGGCGGTTCTGTGAGCGGGGAAAGATGGCGGCGGGAGCGGAGAGAGGCGCTGTGAGTCCGCCGCGCTGCTGCAGGCCGCAATGGCGCAGCTCTGTTTGAAGAAGGGGAGGGACCTAGTCACAGGATCTGCTGCTTGTCCGCAAACTGTCTTACGGCGCTTCAGTCCCTCTATAAACAAATATTACCGCGTATTTAATCCTCTAACTGAGAAATTCAGATACATCTGGCAGATTTCCGTGTGGCGATGTTTCCCAGTTTAGTTAGACGTCATAGTTTTCACACAGTTATCAGACAAATGCATTTTACGCAGGGATACTGTTAATGCTTAACGTATTGCGCATTTGTATATCAATATATATTCAAATGTTGACAACGGTCTCTGGAAAGGTACAGAAACCTCTATTAGTAGCATTTGCGATCTTGAAATCTTGGCATAACGGAAGTGTAAATTCAGAAAGATGGCGTTCACTTTGAACTTGGAATTATTTTATAAAAATCGTATTGTTTAAGACGTTGTAAGCCAATATTACTAAGGATGTTTAAAATGCGAAAACATAGAGAACTGCTAGCTCTGCTAGATGTTGTAAGATGTGTTGTAGTATTAGTTATTAATGTTTTATGCGTGTTGTGTATTAGTAATATATTTGTTACATTCGCCGCTTTCATTTTAAGCCAGTCTGGTCTGTAACAACCAAAAACAAATGTTTGGCATTACTTGAATATTAAATGAAGTACATAAACATGGAGAGCAGTTTGAAACCTTGTTAATATGTTTACGATAATGTGCGGCGTGAATCACTACAGACTGCGCATGCGCTTCAGAGGCCGTGTTTTTTTTTTTCTTTCTGTGCATATGGACCAAAACAAAACAAGAAACGCGCATTCATTGCATTTTTGATCCCGAATTCTTGAATGGACTTAATTTGCACCACAACCGCGCACGACTAGTTTTTTATGTATGTTATTTGCTTATGCATTGCTTCTCTGGAACAATGGATATAATTGTTTTATTCTCAAGATGAATCACTTATGACTAGGGCGTTTCTTCATCAGCCGTTAGTTCATTTATGTTTTGTTTGCTTTATTTGTCCTTATAACGTTTAGCCCTTTGTGAATGCAGGGTGTGTGATTTAATTAAGTACTTTGTTAAACGTTTAATCTCGTGTTTTGTACAGATGATAAGAAAGATGTTGATCATGAGACTGAGGTCGAGGAGCAGATCATTGGAGAAAACTCTCCTCCTGACTACTCCGAGTACATGACAGGCAAGAAACTGCCCCCTGGTGGCATACCTGGTATTGACCTATCAGACCCCAAACAGCTGGCGGAGTTTGCCAGGTGGGTATTCAGCCAAAATCTTGAAACTTTATTATAGCATTTATTGATTCTTTTTTGAAAAAGTTTTCTAGTAAGCTGTAGGCTTAAGAATTAATGCACATTTTAAACTCCACTGTGCCCAGAAAATAAAATGATCTATTTATTGTGCGTTATATTTGAAAAACCAACAGATAAAATTATTTGAAACTTATATGTGGACATGCATGTATATAGATTGTTTACAAATCAAAGCCATGTAGTATTTTTCTGTATTCAAAATAAATGACTTTGATTTGCTTAATAATTTAACACCTAGAATTAAGCATGCATACCGATGTCTTATCCTGAATTTTTTTATACAATACAGAATGAAGCCCAGGAAAATAAAGGAGGATGACTCTCCAAGGACGATAGCATGCCCTCACAAAGTGAGTTTTTATTGTTCATGATAATTATGTAAAATTTTCAGTAGAAGTGCTGATTTAGGATATTGTTCATCAGCAGTCACCTATATATATATATATATATATATTTATATATATATATTTAATTTGATCTATTAAGATTTTTATAATTTCACTTATTCTGTGTTATCATAGGGTTGCACAAAAATGTTTCGGGACAACTCCGCTATGAGAAAGCACTTGCACACCCATGGGCCACGGGTTCATGTCTGCGCTGAATGTGGGAAGGCGTTTGTGGAAAGTTCCAAGCTAAAACGGCATCAGTTGGTTCATACTGGTGAAAAACCTTTCCAGGTATTTTGTTTTCTTTGGAAATAATGTTAAAATATGTTTAATGGTGGTGTTTAGAATTTATAACTGAAATATGTTAAATAAATAATAAATGTGCTTTTTAATCCCCCCCCCCCCCCAGTGTACATTTGAGGGATGTGGAAAGCGCTTTTCATTGGACTTTAACTTGCGCACACATGTGCGGATTCACACTGGAGACAGACCTTACGTTTGCCCGTTCGATGGCTGCAACAAGAAATTCGCTCAGTCCACCAACCTGAAGTCTCACATTTTGACACACGCGAAAGCTAAAAACAATCAGTGAGTTCACTCGCTGAAGAAAGATCCCTTAAAGACTTTGTCTGACCACAGCTTCCTGCTCAAAAAAAAAAAAACCCACTTTGTATGTTGTTTCTAGAACCATTCTTTTCTAAGAGAATCTCAATGCACATTTTGATGGGAATTGAAATGTGAATGAGGACCTGACACCAAACTATCCCGTCAACCTTCTCACGGTATAGAACCGAGTTAAATAACTTCCCGAGTTATGAGAGTTTCTTCTTTTGAAGATGTGATTGTTTTTGTGGACCCTCATTCACATACAAGATGCTCATTATCCTGAGCCCAAAGAAGCAAATTGCCCATCGGTGTGTCTGTTTCTACCAGTTTGCAAAGACAAAGACTGCTTTTTAGATGTCTTCAAAGTGTGCATATTGTACACTTTTTAGAGCGTAGAGCTGTCATGATATGTGTGTGCGTGCGTGCGTGTGTGTGTGTGTGTGTGTGTGTTGTCCCTGAGACTTAAAACCTGTGAATGCTTTTCTTCAAGGAGAATGAGATGCCGTTCAGCTATTTTCAATGTAAATACTGCTTTTCTTTGTGAGGTATCCTGCGCAGGTATCTCATTTTGTATACCTGTCCTGTACAAATGTTTTGAAATCATGTAGATAATAGAGATGTTGATTAGGTTGTGTTTAACCAATTAAAACAGTTTTATCCAGCTTCAGGAAATACTGCTACATGCACATGCCTTCTTTTGTAACACAGTAACAGTCTACTCAGTATGTGAAAAGACTTTTTTTCCTTTAAATTCTTTAATTTATTTAATGATATGGAATAAAGCTAAACTCCCCTGTGCAGTTACTAAGAGCCTGAAGTTCATCATGCTGTTCAGTATGTTGAATGTCCTCTAGTCGTTTATTTTTAAAAGCGAGAGTTTTTGTGCCCATATACGGTAAAGGTAAAATTCTCACATTTAAGGTCATATTTTCTGTAGGAGATAATGATAGCAAATAGCAGTGAGCCTAAAAATCTCTAGTCTAATCCTACATGTAACTTGGTGTTTAACAACAATGTATAAGCACTTAAATTATTGTAATGACATAAGTATTTCATGTGCTGTTTTAAAACGCGTCCACTCACACCGCATTACCTACTGCTAATTATTTTGTTAATATCATTCTAATTTAACATATGCACAACATTTAGCTATAAGTTGTCATTAACACAATTCTTGCTGTTTAAAAAAACATGTACTGTTCTTTTTTTGTTGTTGTTTTGAAAAGGTCATTATGTTTGCTGACAAAACCTCATGTATTCTCATATCAAGACTTGCAGTGTTTTTAGAAACAAGTTATCCTTGCATAATCTTAAAATATATTGAACTATAATTATCTGATTTTCTCATGTACATCCTATATTTGACTTAAGTTTGCATTTATGTAATGTAAAAAAAAAAGCAAACGTTTATTTGATTTAAACTTTTCTCATGTATGTTTTGTGAGCACATTTAAACTGATCAATGCACTAAGACAACATGCTTATTTGCTATTGTAAATGCACAAATATGTTCTGCCAACTCCAAATTACAGTTAAGCAAATTACAATTTCCTTTTTAAAAAAAAAAAACGTATATTCTTTTGTATGTTTCTGGATTATATTAAAAATAATTAAATTCAAAACTAAGCACACAAAGGCATTTATTACAAAATAAAAACTTTAATTTGTATTTTTTTTAAGCAAAAAAAAAAAAATATATCCTGAAGGCAATGCATCTTTAAAAAAACAAGAACAAGTTTGACCAGTTGCTCAAACAACATTCAGTGCACCAGACGTTTAATAGAAAAACATTCTCAGTCTTACCAACCAGTAGTTCCTGAACAACACATCCATTCAATGTTTAATTCCCTGAGGATATCCTCACAAAGTCTTTGAAATCAACCCATTAAAAATGTCAAAAACAGGTCATTGGTTTATGCAGCTCAAGTATGTTCAATGATTAGGCTGGTTTCATTAAATGCTACATTTGAACCTTGGCACAACCTAATGTTTATGAAAAGAGGATCTATTTTAATAGTTTAAAAAGGGAAATATTAGGGAATATTGCACTATTCACAGATTTTCTATGTCACGACTGTTCTGTTTTAACCAAAGAAGCTTATTAAACATACGGTTGTGGTCTATACCTGGAAACCCTTACTCTGGGACAAGAACTGAAGTGGTATGACCTGTTGGACAGGGAGAAGATTTACCCTCAACTCAGCTTACACTGAAATTTCATCATTTGTTGAAAGATGATTGTTATTCTTAGATGATTGACAGCTATGATATGTTGATATGATTACACAAAGCATCATTTAGATGCTTCAACAAAATGAAAACCTAATACATTTTACAAAAAAAAAAAAAAATGGTGCAATGGGTGGATATTTCTTTTGCAATTTGACTAAACTCAATCCATAAAAGCTTTAAGAAGAGCAGGATAATTTGGTGTTCCCCATCCAGTTACAGGATCCCACGAAGTAGAGGCACAAAAACCCTTCCCTTCAACTTTATCATCCAGACAACTCAAGTGGCATCCCTCTGTTACCTAAGGGTATGAGGAGAAAACTGTTAAATCAATTTGTTAGGGGTCTATGGTTACACAAACAGGTAATCTACAGGTTTTAACTTCCACACTTAAGCTTCTAGTTACACAAGCTCAATTTCACACCTTGCTGTGTTCTGAAACGTGCGTTTGCTGCAAGCAGTTGCCATAGTGAGTATTTCCATACACTGCCTTTCATGATCATTTTATACATGGTATTATAAATTAAAACATCATTACGTTAACATTTTAAATATGAATTTCGCAGACATAATAGTTCTGAACATAGGGAAAAGGCTAAGAGAGAGGCTAACGTTAAAATGAGTTAAAACACTTACATCAAAAAGACCTTTGCCTTGCAGTTTGTAAAGGAGAGGGTTGATGAATCCTAATGAGGGAAGACCCTTCAGAAAGCGCTGGTCATTTATAAGAGACAGAATTCCGCCCACTACCGGAGTTGATGCCTTGGAAAAAGATATGGATTATACATTGATTTGCATTTTCTACCTTCACATGTTTAAGGGAAGTAAGTTCACTAAGATTTGCTTTTATTTCATCAAAAATACTGGCATATTGTTAAGTATTAAAATTAATAACATTCAATCTCTTCAGAAATGATAACTTAAGAAGTTTTGCAGCTTCTTCTTATGGGAATTGTGAAAAGGTTTCTTCAAGATTCTTCAGTGAATGTAAAATTATAAAAACAGAAAGCATTTGTAATTTTTAACTTCTATATAAATATCTTTACTGTCATTTGATACATTTATCACTGAATACAAGAATCTTTCTTTAAAGAAAAATCTGACAACAAACTTTAGACGTTTTATTGATATAAAATTTTATTATTACACCCTTGCATACCTGCAGCATGCACGGTTTCTTTTTTGCATTTCTGCAACAATTCTAGTATATGCTATTGTGTAATTTGTAATTAAATATAACCAACCTGTAATGAAAGTACACTAGCAAACAAAAACTCATTGTTTTTGCATTATTTACGTACCGAAGTTCCAGAAACCCATGGTACGGGTACACGGTTGGTAACAACCCAGTAGTTGTCAGAGAGCGCAGCTAGATCTGGATAGGCTCTTCCAGTAATGTTGAAATAAGTCTGAGGAGGTAGAGGCTGAACACTCTTCAGATATGCTTGAACAGCACTAGCCTACAGAGAACAAAACAAAATAGCATTCTTTGTGAGAGGTAACTAACTACATAAAAGACCCCATAATTGAAAAACAGATTTAAATTTTGAATTCTTTGGTTGAATTTCAAAGCCTTTACTTGCAAACGTACAGTATGCAAACTATGTATGGAATACTTATGACCTTCATTTACAAAATCCCAAACACTTTGAATTTCTATTGTGATGCAACATGCAACAAGAGGTCATGGGGAAAAAAAAGTGACAATTTGCGTTCAAACCCACAGAGCTTTACCTGGTAATCTGGCATTGCAAACACATTGCTGAAGCCACCTCCACTGATGTAGTCTGTGACCTCATAGGTGAGCTTGAAGGGGTTCTGGAAAGAAGTGCCACCCACTGTGGTCACATAAGGACTAGATGGGGAAGAGATTCATTTTACACATCAGCTATTGTATTCAATATAAAAGGTATCAGTATACAGATCATTTACAGAGCAACATCTACCTGGACGCAGGAAAACTCGGCCTGAAAGTATTTCTTTCCTTAGTCAAGTGTCTACAGCCTGCTCCGCTGTCACCTGCATTAAAACACACACACACACAGAGTTATTGCACGAGTGTGGCTTTCTTTGAAATGTTTGACAAAAAGAAGAAGGAAGAACTAGCATATGCAACCAGCTGTTAATCACATTTATGAAATGAAATGCACCAAATAAATAGCTTTATCTTACCAGAAGCAAAAAGCATGGAAATTCCTCTGAGGCCAGCTTTCATGAACTCGGTGTTGATGCGGTTCATATAGGCATCAGAAAGGCTGTCCTCGTCATCTCCATAGCTGATCGTGTGGACCCAAGGCACTGCAGACATGTTGCTGAGCAGCAGCATCCACTGAAGGAACGGCTCCTGAGACTCGTGACGACCTGTTACCAAGACCAAGGTAAAGTTTGTGATAATTACAATGCATAAAGCAAAGGGAAAAAGACCCAGCTGATGCACTAAAATCAGCACATTTGAAAAGATCAATAGTGAATTTGCAAAAAACAGCAGACACGATCCCTAATGGAATCGTTCACCCATAAATTAAAAAATGCGGGAATTGATTCACCCCCAGTCCATTTAAGACACAGATGAGTTTGAGATTTGGAGAAGCTTCACTAGAGAAAGTGTTATTATGGAGAACAGACTCAAGAAATAACAGCTTGAAAGTAAATGACTTTAATGATGGATTTGTTTCTTATAAACATGCTTCCATGGACCACTGTACCTGGATTTGTGAAGACCCATGTAGAAATGTTTGCTCCACTGCTCATGATGTATTCCACATCCAGACTGGCCTCAATGCCAGCTTTCCCACCGCCTTGCGTACCCACGACCCGCTCTACAGCAGACATGTGTGTGAATGCTCCGCCAAACAGACTCATAAACTCAGCCAGGTCAGCAGGGTGGTAGTACTGCTCCAAGAACTAGTTAGTGAAGATATTTAACACAGCTAAGAATAACGCTTCAGAATCCTGGCCAATAACTTGAAATACGAGAGGTGTACCTGTGCCACTGCCTGACTGTTGTTAGTGGCAGTGCCCACATCTTTTGCTGTAAGGTTGTAGCGACTCCTAATGACTGAGGGGGTGACCCCCAAGTGAAAGCCTAATGCTGACTGTCTTGCTCCTTCCCACCCTTTACTGATATCCTTTCCTTTTGGTGGAAAACGGTGAACACCACCCACTAAAAATATAAAACAAAAAGAAAAATTTAATTTTATATATACTTTATCATATGTCTAAACTATTTATAAAAAGTATCATATTTAATACATTAAGCTTTTATGGCCCAAGAATTGGAGCTCATACTCAAAGAGGAAAAAAAGCCTCACAACGATGATGAATGAGAGAGATTTGATCAGAGGCATTAGAGGAAATTTTTACAGCAGGCTTGTAGGTTCGAAGCTGAAAATGAACTAAAAGCGTCACCTACTCACCAAAGTCTAGGTGCTGATACACATCTTCATGAACGGAGTATAGAGATGTTGACCTCAACAAAGTGTGTGAATCTCTCCTGTATCGGTGAAATTTAGTGCCAGGTAGTAATGCTTCCGCCACCCTAAGAAGGACAGATTGAGGATGAGAAACCGATGTTATTTTTGTGCTCTATTGATATATTGAAAATTTCTCCTTACTGAACAGTCATGACACATTGAAGGAAGTCCCGTGTTACAACTGTGTGACAGTTTTTGACCCCATGACTCTTGAGCCAATTCTGCACTACTTTCTCAGTCAGCTGAGATGGCTGCACAAGAGCAGCCACTTCTTCCAAACTCAAGAACTTCCCTAAAAATAAGAAGAAAATGAGAACTTAATTTCTTTATTTGAATTAAAACGAATGAGAGGCTCAATACCATATTGATGTGAATCAGGATCTGACACTAGTTTCAGTAACTCTTCCATCTGGTGAACATTCTGCTGCTTTAATGCAAATATAAGTTCCACTTCCTCCAAAGGTCCAACCCGTTCAACTAGAATCCAGTCCTCAGGCACCCTAAAACATTGAGAAAAGCATTGCTCAAAGGCTGTTTCTAGTGTAATATATATATGTAAATTACACCAGAAGTTACCAATACAGTTCATAATTTAGACTTAAATTTATAATTATTGCTAGTCAGAGGCATGCAAGGCTTACGAAGCATCTTGGTCAGCCTCAAGCAGCTCCCCACTGACGAGCCAAATAAAGCTCAGGACAAAAACAGCAATCCTGTAAAAATAAACACTGTCACTTTAAGAACCCATTTTAATGCTAAATTAATTATTTTATAGTCAACGTACAAAGCAGGTACTGACTTTGTCATTTTGCTTTTAATGGTCAATTTGAATAATGAACATGCTAGAAAGCAGTACACGAGGGAACACGTTTATGTGAACTGTTTGTCCTGACCAGCTGACCTTACGAGGTGAGCCGCTGTCTGATAAATTTACAAATGGTTTCTGAAAATGTGATCTATAAACTATGATTAGCGTAAGATAATTCTATGTAAACAGCAAAATACTCACCTCATTGTTTTCCCGTTCCTGTATCTTGATATCTGGAAAAAACAACACCGATGCTTGTGTCCTAATGTACTGATCATGTGATCGTCACGTGATCATCAGCTGATAAAGTTGCAAGTGCGTAATGTTTCCGCAATAAAAACTTGCCAGAAAAGCAAAGGTGGTCTTCGCTTTCGGAACGATCTTATAAAACAACTAACACATTGCATATCAATTATTCTTGTCTAAATGTCCAAAGGAAATTGTAAAAATTTTAACTTGCATGGTATCCGTGCAATTTACATAGGCCTAGATATAATACAGATATAATATATATAGATTACGAAGATCCTATTTAAACTGAGCTGACCTAGAGAATGACGTCTCTGCTTTCAATAACTTTAACTTAAAATTCAGTGTTTATTCTTGTCATTATACATTACCGAGTCTCCAATTTGATGCTGTTCAGTAGTTTGACACAACATGTATTGTTAAAAGTATACAATATGTATTGTGCGTGTTTATCTATATCTGTATCTATATATTTATTTATTTATTTCTAACCTTGTTTTACCTCTGTGGAATGTCCCCTGAAACCGAAAACGTGTGTGTGCGGCTGTGCGCCTCCCTTAAATGGTGGAACATGCTCATCAGTTCCATGCAGAAACTGATATGAGCCGAGATATAAAATAATACTTTGTACTGAGTTGGTGGAAGTTTATTTGGAAGTTATATTCATTTGTGGAAAGAAATCTTTAAAAATATATTACAATTAGGAGATTAGTTAATTGTGTTTTGTACTTTATGATAACACTTTTTATATAAGCCTTTGTCCATTCCTTCGTATATACAAAATCTTTGCATCTATAGGACAGCAGTGATAATGTAATGCCCCTAGAAAAGGGAAGAAAATGAATTGATCACACTCAGCGCTGTTCCTTCACTGCCGACTTTATGTGTAATGAATTTATCACAATTAACAATAAACAATTTTCAACATCATAGAACATGTCTTTTCTTCCAAATTTGCCCTTTATACATCCAACATTTATTCAACTACTATTTACAATTATCTGTCAAATTATTATACATTAATGCATTAACTCGCGTGACTTTGCATAGAAAACACATTAATTACATTTAATCATCGGTTATTTGTACCGTTTCGACATCTAAACATCTCCTCTGACACTTAACATCATTTTACATTCATATTAACAGTTTCAAACAACATATAAGTCATTTATTAATACGAAATGAACAGACTTTCGTTAAGAAAGTATCATCTACACACGCATGGGTCACTCTTTAGCATGTGCTTTACCTGTGCTCTAACCTCGTTAACCTTTTATCTTTCTTAACTAAACACATTTCTGTTTAACATTCGTTTTCCAACGTCTACACATTTTCAAATATTACACAACATCTTTTTAGAACGCTTTTGGTTAATTAAGTAAAAACTCAATCCTAGAAAAGGGGAGAAAATGAATTGATCACACTTAGCGCTGTTCCTTCACTGCCGACTTTATGTGTAATGAAAAAGCAGCACGAGCGCCCCTCCCCCTTCTCCCTAACCAGACAGTAACAATCACCTGCATTATCCATCCGACTCAATTTATCGAACACCGATCAATAGATGCTGAATAATAAGTGCAGATACTGACGATTGAAGAAATGCAACATGACTCCCTTATGCATTAATGTTTCAGCGTAACATTTTCACAATATTTAGAACCAATGTAATAAAATAAAACTTGAAATGAAATAATATATTTTAACATTTTTACCTCGTGTTTCTTATACTCCATTTGAAATAACCTTTTAACACATTACACACTCCCCTCCAGAATAAATGTCGTCTCGACATTATCTTTCATTAACGCAAAAGTCTTTTGGACCCTTCTGCTTTTTACCAACAATTTTGAAGTGCACGAGGTCTTTTACTGTTCAGCATTTTAACAGTCCATAGGTTGGATCAAATTTGATGGTTCACTTCATCACAATGTAACAGTTTATGGCAATAAGTAAGTGTCTCAATGTGCCAAAAGTTAGAGGTATGAAACAACAGTCTTTTCTATGGGTTTCGAAAACCCAACAGCCTCTCAAAGGTACGGTCCACTAGCAATTTTGGGCCCTATGACAAAATATGAGGTTGGGCCCCCCTACCACACCCATTCCGCTCAAATCATACAAGCCAACTTAGCTATTCAAAATCTTTGTCTGCAATATAATAGTACCGACCTATTACTTTTGTTATTGCTTTTGACAGGTATCGTATCAGTATTTAATCAGAGACCTACCATGGCTGTAGCTAGCAGATGATTTATTGTTAAAAAATAAATGTAATAGAAAAATTACATACAGTAATCAAATAATTTTCAGCAATATTCAATATCCATTGAGCATTAT
>JAUCMS010000031.1:10994255-11004501 GCA_032357445.1 Enteromius radiatus | reverse complement strand
TTTAATAAATTACTTTAATATATAGTCAACATACAAGCTTTTCAATATTTATTCAGTTATTTCATTAAGAAGCTATTTTTTGGCTATTTGAATGTGTTTAGTATACTGAACATTATTTATTAATATGACAAGAAAGGAGGAGGTCAGGGGAGGAAGCAGAAGAATTGAGTTTCCTGGCAAAAACTCTAGAGCTGAACATGTTACTCATATATATTATAGTAAAGTGTTGGTTAATCCAGACAGCAAATCAACACACAATCAGCTGCATGTTGACATGGATGAGCTACAGTCGTGTAAAGTTATATAAATTAGGTGTTCAGGTAAAACCATTGGAAACCATTGCTTTACCTCAACATTGTGATCCAAAGTTAAATCTCCATGGTACCATGTCTTCAGCTGGTCATTTTCAGCTTAAGTTGAGCATATGTTAGCTGTAATGAAAAAGTAATGTATTGTAATGCTTCTTCTTTGATTCCAGTAAGTGACAAGTGAAAAGAAGCATATATTTGACTGATTATGTATATGATAGTCTTTATTTTTGGGTAGTTGACAAGGTGTGAATTAGTAGAAAAATGGACAGCACGAAGAAAGAATCAGATCTAAATCCCGGCTATTAATCTACATGAACGCATTCACTAATGGCTTGCACAGCAGAGGGAATATCATATAACATAGTGAATGCTTTTATAGCTGTATAGCCTAGTAATATCTTTAACTTTCAAAAAGAAAAAAAAATGGCTACACTGAGAAATAATAACCCGAGTAAGAAGTGTGACAACTCTGTTCCCATTTAGCATATGTATAAAAAGGCAGTATTTGTATTTAAATGCATAGACTACTATTTACCCTAAGCGTTTTTGCACAAGCTTTGCACATGTATTAATGGTTGTCAACGGTAGATGGCAGTGTGCGCGCATTAAACGGGCTCGGTTGCGCAAAAGGCGATAGGTACATGAAAAGCAACTTTTCTGAATCAAAATATTAGACTTCCAATTCGCCTACTTAAATTATTATGCTTATTTTGAAGAAAAATGTTTGCCAATGTCATATAAAAGAACAACATCATTGCACTAAGAAAGTTCATAGCAAAGTAGAATAATTATTTTCATTCTTTACTTGAAGCTCAGTCTGTTAAGCACAATTCTATTAATTTAAAAATGACATAATTGCTAATAATATCAGCCCACTTCTAAAATCCTGACTTAAAACACACGTTACCCCTTCCAAATATCTTTCCAAAAGGGGGCGCTATCTGAATACAGAGCAACAGGCATTCAGTGTTACTCACATTCAAGATATTAACACTATCTAAAGAGCAAAGGGGAGTTTCCAAAGTCATCAAGTCCATCCAACTTTGCCATTTTCGGCCAGAGACCACTGAAAATGACTCCCAAGAAGACTGCCGCTCCCTTCCTATGGTTTTCTTTTTGCTTTGGGAATGTTCTTGAGGCAGTGGTGCTGGGATCGGTGCAGTACCCCTCTGATAACGGGCTCCACTCACATCTGGATGCGCGCGGTCCTGCAGAAGCCAGCGCGAGCTCTCGGAACGACTCCACATCTGTTCATGTTCCGTCTTACATGATCTCTTTGTACAGGACTCTATCGGAACTGGACCGACGGGGAAGCAACGGCAGCCAGACGCGCACCAGGAGATATGCCAATACAGTGACCAGCTTCATTGACCTGGGACAAGGTGAGTGAGATTGATCCGCCGGTGAGACAGGCAGACAGATAGATAGATGGATTGTAAGATGATCTGCTTGAGGCCACATCGGTGCGGATTTCATTCCTTCAGATTGGGCCTGAACTGTTTATTTTGATATATTACGCTTGGCACATAAAATCATCAGTTGTAATGAATGGCATAAGGTACATGCTGGAGTAATAAATCATGCTTGTATATGACAGGTGACACTGTATGATGATTGATCTCGGTGTGACTGATAGTAAGACTTTCAAGTTTAATACACAGTTAGAGTATTTATATTTTACATATGAGCATATATCAACTTTTTTTTTTTTGCTGACAACAATATTGTTACTAATATTACTCATTATAATTACGAAGCCTTATTATTATTATTATTATTGATGGCACTTCAGTTTGACTCCAGAAGAAAGATGACATTAAAAAGATCAGAATATTGGTTAGTGCATATATTGGAGAAATGCGTAGTTTTGCGTGTAGGCTATTATACTGTAAAATCTAATTAGGTGGGCTTACTTAAAAAAGTTAGTATAGTTTACTTAAACGAGAGTTATAGTAAAAAAGAACCGTAGGGTGTACTTGATCCTTTACTTTAGATTTACTCACTTGACTTAGTATAGCTACTCACTGACTCCCAGAGTGCATTGCGGCAGAATAAATTATGCAGTTGCTTTGTTTAACTGTTGTTGTTTTATTTGCAAATTTAATGTACTGTCTTGTGTCAGTAGTAGCACAACAAAAAGAGCATGGTTAAATCGTAATGGTTATACGATTAATAAAAATAATGTGACTTCAGCATATTAACACAATAATTTAAGTAGGCTATTATATCATCTATATTAAAAGCTTCTCAAGTGGTTTATGAAAAACATTTAAAGTGTAAAAGGTCGTTAATAAACACACAAAAAGAATACACTACTAAAAAAAAGAAATAACTATATAATAAATTAATTAAAAGATAGGTGACCTTTTAAATTTGGAAATACATAAAATTCCCAAAAAGAAATAAGTCTCAAATTTCTAACATCTGTGACAAATAAACTTCAGCAGCACCTTGAGCAAAAGTATCTAAAACGGAGCACGCGTTCTCTCCTCCAGGTGTTGCTGATAAAGATAGAGAAACATTTTAATTTAAAACTTATGTTCAAATAAAGATTGTCACGTAAAATACAGGATTTGTGAAATGCAGTATGTCAGCTCTCTTCCCGACCTAAAAAATATGGAGCTATGCAAGTCATTATTTAAGTATTCAAAAAGTTTCTTCTGTCCTTTTTCAAAAGATTGAAGTAACATATATTGACAGGCCAGTTATTACATTTGAGGGCACAGCCTTTGAGTAATAAAAAGTGCACAATATCATATTTGTTTAAGAGTAATAAAGGAAACAATTAACATTATATGGATTTCAAACTTTATATTTCCACTCATATTTTGGGAATAGTCATGTGATTTCATTTGAACTCTTAAAAGAGTGAATATATAACTATTGGGAGTACATTAGCACAAAAAAACAAAAACAACAATACAAATTTTATTAATAAAAAAATATTTATTAATATATAAACTGACCAATATATATATATATATATATATATATATATATATAGAAAAAAAACAACAATGTAAATCAACAATTTAACAATTTCTATAGCATTTTTTACTGATATTTTAGACAATTATATGAAGTAACAATCATTCTGACCAGTTCAAGTTCTAAAATGAACTGTGACGCTTAAATATTTAAGAATATACCTTCACATATACATATACTTATGGGTCCAGAATTTTGTTGTTGGTTCAGTGTTAATGTGTTTGCTTTGAATATGAGGTCTTTCTGGTTTAAATCTGGCACAGGAGAGCAGCATAGCTTTGTGTGAAGATTGTCTCACCTGTCCCCATCATAAATGATGCCAATGCAAAATGCAAAAAAAAAAAAAAAAAAAATCTAAATAAATAAAATAGTTTGGTGAACAAATTATGACTGGTAGATGTAGGCCCAAGGTACTGGGACTTGAGCCCTTGCCTGTCTCGGCTCATTTTCTAGGTTATGTCATTGTTTAGTCTGGCAAGCGGATATTAGCTTTGAGGAGGATGCTTTATTCTACACCCCTCCCCTCTGTTCACCTTTCATTTTTAATAGCATTCTTTTGTCTCAGAGAGGAGATAAATATATAGTGCTTTTCTTTCAAAACACCTCCTTCTCATGTAGTACCACAGGACAGGTACAAGACTTGTGGTCAAACCCAGAAAATCTGATGGCTCAAAACAGTTTACAATTACCATAATTCTCAAGGTTCTCTCGTAATATAACATCAATATGATATGTCCCGATCTGGCCTTGGGTTTTTGTGCCGCCAGCTCATGTTGGAAGAATCCTCTTCATGTTTACCCCACGAAGCTGTGGTCTCTGTATCATGTTGCATAGTATTCTGGGTTCCATTTTTTGTAACTGGATGTCATGTCAACAATGAAGCTGGTTTTACTCTGAGCGCAAAGTCTGGTCTCTCTTAGCAAAGGTTAATTCTGCATCATCTCAGTCACGGATGAGACTCTGTATTGGATGTGTTCTTTTAGCCAATTTCTTTCTCCAGACAAAGGAAAGGAGAGGACAACATCTTGCAGTCAGAGATTTCGTTCCCCGCAGTGATTTCAAGTTAGCTGTGCGAATAATAAAAGACCAGTTCCAGTTCATGGTGGCCACAGAAAACCGAGGTCCACCTCAGCTTGAAATGTTACCTAACATTTAATTACACCCTTAAGCCACCCACCTTTCAAATTTACTACATCCTCCTGAGGACATATAGTGGAAGGAGGAAGGCTGAGCATTTCCAATGTCCTGCCAAACCTTCTTCTCACTCAATCAGCATAATTAGCGGATGCTGCCAAAGGCCGACACAGTCTGACAGGTCAGCCAAATGCTCTCCACCTGGTCTCCGTGAGCATTCTGCACCTCGTGTTTGGAGAAATCATTCAGGCCCTTGAATGTTATTCTCATTGAGTAGAAGGACTGACAATTTGTGTATGCCATTTTTTTCAAAAGCCATATGTAAGACCGTTGAGGAAACGCATTCGTGTCTGCCTCCTGCATTAATTCTTAAAATTCTTTCTTGTATTTCAATGCTAATCCATCCCCTTTCTTATACCTTCAGATGATCCTTCTCTAAAGCTCCACCAGCAGTACACATTCGACTTGGCTGGTCTTTCACGACTGGACGAACTGATGGAGGTGGAGCTGCGGGTTTTGAGGAGGCCACCGCCTGATGTCTTAAGTTTACTCTCCACTGGTGGGAACCTGTACCGACTACTCCTTCATACCTGCTCCCTCCCGGGATCCTCCAACCAACCTCTGCTCCTCACCTCCAGGACCATTGATCTTCTAGATACCGCTTCAGCCACATGGGACGTGTTTGACGTTGGCGCAAGCGTGAAAACCCACCTCAAGTTGCACAGGGCCGCAGAAAGAAGAAGGTCGTTGTGCTTCAGCATATCCGCCATTTCTGATTCAAATAATGAGGTGGTGCATCCCAGCATGCTGGGTCTGAGCCACGAGGACCAGCAGACACACGAAAAGGCCTTACTGGTGGCTTTCACCCGAGCTCGGAGGAAGGAGAACCTTTTTAGGGAAATCCATGGGAAGATAAAGGCCATGAAAAGTCGTAAATTTCCTAATCTTGCACCGGAGCATGGTGTTAAAGGTCACCCGAGACATCGGCGGAGGAGGCGGACTACACTAGCAGGCCGTTCTGGTATAGGTCCCGCAACAGGGGGTGTTGCCAGTGGAGGAAAAGGTGGTGGCAGACGGAGAACACGTTGCAGCCGGAAGCCGCTTCACGTGAACTTCAAAGAACTGGGTTGGGACGACTGGATTATTGCGCCGCTAGATTATGAAGCGTATCACTGTGAGGGTTTGTGTGACTTTCCCTTGCGCTCACACCTGGAGCCGACCAACCACGCCATCATCCAGACTCTCATGAACTCCATGGACCCAGAGTCCACCCCTCCCAGTTGTTGTGTTCCTTCTAAACTCAGTCCCATCAGCATCCTGTACATTGACTCTGGGAATAACGTGGTTTATAAACAGTACGAGGACATGGTGGTGGAGAGCTGTGGGTGCAGGTAGCAATGTGAGTGAGGGGTGAACTACCCCTGGACACTATCCGAACGCTGTCGCTGCGTCATACGCAGAGGCCTAGTGTGTGGGCAAGATGAAGCAGCCAGAGCCGGTGAGATGGACCGTGTGTAAATGTGTGACAACGAGCATGTGTGTATGTTCAGACGGCGATAAGACATTGAGTTGTGTTTTAGAAGTGAGCGGAGGACATGTGTGCCGAACGGCTCCAAATTCCCTTACAACACCAAATAAACAACTCCTCAACGGAAAATGAGTGAAAACATAGGCTTTCCAGAAATTATTTTACATCCTGTTAATATAAACTCAATGATAGAGTGTTGAAGTATCCTTGCAGCAGCGGTAGAAATGTTGGCCCCGTTAAGACTCAGTCAGAGTCTGAGAATCTGTCAGCGGTAGCACGCAACTATAACGTGTATAACAGTTAAAGGTGCTTTGCATGACAGTCAGCTTATATTCAAGATGAAATAGCTCTGAAGATTTTAGATAGTGCCTCTGAAAATGTTTCTCCATGGAGTCTCGTGGCCTTAATTAAATATAGCATTGACTGAGTGAAAGTTTGACTCTGTTTTAAATCTAAGGGGTCCAAGTTTAGCTGTTTTTGCATGGCCTCATTAGCCCCTGCTGGTAGATGTGGTAACTACACCATGTGGTTACAAAAGTGTCTTTATTAGCTGAGTGACGACCATTCAAAATAGCTGTATTTTATTTAAAAATCACGGAATAGGGGTTTTACCAGTGCACAGGGCTTTTTTGTCATAGCTCAGGATAGTAAATAGTTAAGGTTTGGGGACTGTACATGTGTGGTCTCATCATCCAATCAGCATTGTCATGATATCATTTTAGGGTATGTTTATAGTTTTCCTTTATGGAGCTTTAGATGCTTCTAAAACCAACAGACCAGCATAATAAACCATAACACTGTTAAGCACATCGTTTTATATTCTAAATATACATACTTAATGCTAATAATACAATTTAGCTATTTAATAATGAATATTTTTAATAATTTAATAATTATGTTGATGACACCACGTTTGGCTTCTGTCAGATAATAGAGCAGCATTATAGTGCATGATGCAATATGTGCAAGAGAAAAGACTTCATAGCATTGAGCGACCTCAGACCTTATTTTTGAAAGGCCTTGTGGAGCCAAAATCAAAATGATTTTGTTTTGTTTTATTCTGACACCAGATTTGGCTGTTTGAAGCCTTCAGTGTTCACCTACATTTACTGAGAGAGTTTGTTTA
Organism: Enteromius radiatus; assembly: GCA_032357445.1. NCBI lineage: Eukaryota > Metazoa > Chordata > Actinopteri > Cypriniformes > Cyprinidae > Enteromius > Enteromius radiatus. The sequence goes on along the minus strand of JAUCMS010000031.1, from coordinate 10,997,414 downwards.
CTTGAGCTGGTAATTAGATTAGATTACTTTTATCCTTTAATGTCATGCTTTATTATGGATTATCATACAAATCCACCATGTTTCCTCAAATGTTTAATTTAATTGTTTATTTATAAATGACAACCACAAGGTAAAAAGGTGCCTTGTCCCACAAAATAACAAAAAGGGACTTAATTTATGGCCAATTTAAATGCTTCATAAATGTGTCATAAAACATAAAAATATGTATAATTTCTTTTTCTTTTTTTTTCTGTTAAACATAAAAGAAGATGTTTTGAAGAATGTTCAAACTGTCCATATACTTCCATTGTATGGACGACAAAAAAAAAAAAAAACATTTTCAAAATATTTTTGTTAATATTCCACAGAAGAAAGTAAGTTTGGGTGAATTATCTCCTTTAATTCTTGTTAGTTTATGTGAAAGTTTTAGATAGAACTTCTTCTGAATGACATCAAGCCACAAGAACAAAATGAAAATAAGATTCTAGCATTCATTAATCTCAAAGTCAGGGCAGAAATATTTGCCTGCTTACTGTTTATATAACATCAACTGTTTCCTCTATGAAGAAATACAAAGCAGATTTTTAATTCATAACAGCAATTGTTTTTCTTTTTTTGACATTTCTCCATGGTAATTCCCCTCAATCAACGTTGGTCTCATTGTATGGGAATGATAATCACCCAAATTGTCCACGGTGGCAGTATGAAAGTTACATTCCTAAATCAACAGACCACAGAAAAATTAGCCAGAGCATCTGTGCAGTTTAGAACAATATAATGGCACAAAATCTGAAGAAAACTTCCTGTGCGGTTTTACGGTACATTACTGTTGTGACTGTTAGTTTATAAGCTTGTTGTTTTGATTGTTTGTAAGTGCTTTTGCAAAAGTAAATTCGATTTACCATTTAAAATGAAGTTGAAAACCATTGCATCTCTCACAATTGCCCAGAGCTGTTTTTGTTCAGAGGCAAAATCTTGGACCGAAGTGGATTGTTTGGAAACATAAAGCAAAAATGAGATCTTCAACATCTATTTCAAACTAATAAATTTCATTTGGCCAGACAAGGATAGTTCAAGCAATATCCCTCTCTCTCTCTCTCTCTCGAGGTCTTTATCTACTCTCCCTGTAAACCATTCCAATCGTATGTGCTTGCTCCTTAATCTAATTCCTCTCAAGGCAGTTTCTCCAAACAATCTGAGTCTTTTTATAAGCAGCCTTTCTTTCAATATTGACACGATCGTGATACCACACCTAGCTGGAAAAGAATAACATTAGGGAACGCCATCGTTGGTTCAAGGAGATAAAGAGGCACAAAGAGGGCCGTTGCCTCGTCTGTTGTTCGGAGGTCTGGAGGTTATCAGCTTAAAACGCTGCATGGGTTACCTCAGTCGTGCCTCGCCATTTGACTAAAGTGAAAAGCCTCAGGAGACATTTAGTAGAGAAGGAGTTTCAATTTACTATGCCAAGTGCTCTCAGAGAAATGAATGCAAAGCCTGCAGGATTGTCATGGTTCAGTTAAGGGGTTTGGCACCCCTCGAATATACATGCTGATCAGTGCTAAGCAATGTTAACTTACCTTCACCGACATCTGTTTTACTTTACTGTACCTAAGCTGGTAAAATATATGTTGCTTAAAAAAAAACGGAGGAAAGCATAAAGCCGTGACTGATTTGTTTTATTAGAACAAAGGGTTAAAATATAAGTGTAAATTATTGTACACATGCCAAAGCGCTTTTCTTAATTTAATGCATTTAGTGTATTTATCTGGCAACGAAAATGATCAGTTTATACTTAAAAATGGGAGAATGTCTTTTATTGTAAATGCACTGTGTATGTGAGAGTATGTGTACTGTTAGATGAGGAAGTGTACATAATACAAATGTAAATTATCTGCAATATATTGCTTTCTTTTTTTTATTTTGGATATATTGTTTATTGGTATATGTATGAAATAAATATATATATATATATATATAAAACAAATGGTAATTTAAAAACTAAATTTAAAAACACTTAGCATCTTTTCACTCTTATTCACTGTCATTTGTTGTACAGATGATTTTATTAAAAAAGTGTATTGATGGAAAAAAAAAAAAAAGAAAAAACACTCCCGCAACAAATCTTCTTTCCCAGACATCCACATGAAAGTGAACCCTCGGTGACTGTCTGACTCACCCACGGTTCCGGAATCATTATTGGGTTTGTATTTTGTCTCATTTTTTTGCCAGCAAGTATTCAGGAAGTTTCCAGGTGATTCTAAATTCCATAGAACACCGGGTGAAGAGGGGGATACGGTATTGTCCGGAGCTGGTAGGGGAGCTGTGCGGCATTGTTTGCTGAACTCCAGGAAACACTAATGGGAGCAGAGGGTCGTTTAAAAAAAAAAAAAAAGAAAGAAAAAAAAGAATGACTTTGTGCCCTGCCATTGAGCATATGTCCAGAGAAGGTTATGATGCAAGAGGAGAGGAGATGGATCATCAGTCACTTTTATTACAATACCTCCAATACTTAAAAAGGAGTAGCAGAGATAACTTATTCAAATGCCGTCTGTTAATCTGTTTTTGATGGATAGCATAACTAATCTGAATCAAGGTTCGCTAATATTTCCTTTGTTGAGTCTACAGATACTGCAATAGTGCACTATATCAAACAATTATTAGGGACAGAAAATAGGTGGCCCCTAACCAAGTCCATTTCTCAGATGATTTTAAATAAGCCCTGACCCCCAAATATTTGAACAACTGCCTGGAGCCCATGACAAGAGGGGATACATTTTTTCTTTAAGAGAGGAGAGATCTTTTTAAACACGCTTGTTTGGTTTTATTGAATCATGTCGCAGTCACAATTGAGACCGAAAACAGCACTGTAGTGTCCAGACTTTGACATCTGTCCAGATGTCTTTTCCTGAGAGCCACTTTGGTCATATAAATTCTCATTCGGGTCAAGAAGTTGATAGACATTTTCAGATGGAGGAAATGATGAGGCTGTCATCCATATGTTTTCTTGGTGTTTGGGACAAATACAGTCTGATTCGGAGTCTGCAGTCTGAGTACTACTTTCATATCTTTCATATAGAACTAAAGAAAAATTTGAGAGAGGGTAATAATTATATTTTTAAAGATAATAGAAAAGGGTGAAAAACTTAAAAATAATTTATA
>JAUCMS010000031.1:10952303-10969141 GCA_032357445.1 Enteromius radiatus | reverse complement strand
CCCCCCCCCCCCGGAATTTAATAATTAATTAATTACCACTAATCAAACAACCAGCTTTACTTATGAGATGTGCATGAATATATAGTGCAATATATTGTCCAGCCCTACTCTAAAATATACATAAATATTTTTTATTTAGTTTAAATTCCAAATCAGATTTAATATTGATTTAATCTTATTAATTGAATTTAATGTAAAAATTAATTGTAGTGATAGTGGGCAGACAGCGGCGTCCTGAGTTTGAATTACTTGACCACCCAATTCACTTTCTTCCCCTCTCTCCCAATTCACACAAAAAAGTGCATATTAATTTACTGTAATACATACAAATTTGAATTACACATACTAAATATTTATACATATAGTATACATATAGTATATACACATTAAAATACTGATATTTATGTTTTAGACTAGTTTTATGCTTTGAGTTTGAATAGAAATCTTATTCAGTTCTGCAGTTTGTCAGTCTAAAATGGAAATTGTGCAAGAACAGCTGTTGGTACACAAACAAGTGGTCTGAACGTATTTATTATTTACTTATTTTTTATTTTAATCATGCACGCGCAGCTGCGTACCATTCAAGTGCACCCCTGTATATATAAACTAAATAAATGTATCCGATTTGGAACTCAATGCTAAAAACAAATGGTTAACTCATATAATATAATAATGTCCACAAACAATTCAATGGGTTTTCTCAACCAGTTGCTTATACCTTTAGCTCTGGGTCTCTTTTCATCATCTCCAAGATGATGTAGCAACCGATGGAGTGACCAATCAGCAGCAGGTTGGTGTCCCGAGGCACATGCTTTCGAAGGAAGGCCAGCTTGTGTTCAATCTGCCCGTTTAGCCCAAAAACATCCTCCTTCTCAGTCACAGATGCATCTTTGAAAGAAAAAAGAGGGAAAAACTACATAAAGCTCTCGCACCAAACCCAACGTACATCATCATATGGTGGCCAGGACCATTGCCAGTACTTTCATCATGACCTAGAACTAATAAATACAGCAAATAATATAATTAGACAAAGCTGCCTAGTTTGATCGATTGTGGAGCTCCGATCACAGCTGAATGAGAATTGTAAAGCATCCAGAAGACACATTAAATTGTTAAGCGCTCCATATAAGAAGTTCTCTTTCATCATCTTGATCTTGTTCTTCATTATTTCTTTGGAAAGGAGTAAAATTACGCTCTATTGAACAATCGCAGTAACTGGAGATCCTGATAATGCTTGGCAGGCTTTGATATTAATATCTTCCTACAGGTGCTGAATTCACCAGTATGAACCCGAGAAAGGGTAAGAATTAGAAAGACAATGGACCGCGCAGAAACAAAGGAATGACAGAAGAAGAGAGAAGAAGCCGGACTGAGGTGGGGTGAGGTTGAGGCATTTATCACTGTGATGAGTTATGGGAGCAGAACTGTTAATGATGAGACAGGGGGAGAGAGGAGTACCAGAGGGGAGAGAGAAATAACTCATATTAGCTTCAAGACGTAAATAGACAAAGTGCTCCTTCATGAGACATCTCACAATATATGGTTCCTGGAGCACTCTGCATCTTCTCCTCTTTCTAAAATAATAAAGATATCCCAACTGACATAGCTGCACATGGCTAATTACTTAGACCTGTTTTATGATGAGACGTGCTGGAACAACAAATCCTGAGGGTCTCCTGGATCACCTCGAATTGGACTGTTGTTGAAAGACAAAATTAATATATTTTTATAAATTGTCGGCAACACACTGATAAAGGACACCTCAAATATTTTCTTTTTTATTTAAAAAAAAAAAGAGAGACTGATTTTTGTTTTGTTTTTTCTTTTTTCCAAGGAAAGTGACTTTCTTGAAGTGTGCAATACTGTAAAAGAGATCTGCTACTTCCATGAACCATCAAATTTACACAGAAGATAAAAACAGATTTCAAAAAGGAAAGGATGTTGGATGGGGGTGTTAGAGGGTGAGCAGGATGGATGGAAGAACAGGAGGGGGATCGCTAAGACCAAAAGGAGTGCGTATGACCTTAAGGTACAGACACATGCAGGAGAGATAAAAAAGAAGCCGAAGAGAGGAGGAACCATGAAGCCCATTCAAAAGGTTCAAAACATTAAATCATTTTCATTGCATAAAATACCAGTGGATGTACAAGAATGATAAGATAAGACAGGGTAAAAAAAAAAAAAAAAAAAAACACATTCTGAGACAAAACGCAAGACATATACATGCCATGTGCAATACAGCTTAAAGCTGGGTTTGGGGTTTTATGGACAATGGCACCAAGATGGCAAATTCACAGCCAAGCATTAACACAAAAATTCTCCAAGAAATTAATCATGTAATCATTCTATTAAGCAAGCAAGGACATGACATATCAATCAAAAATCATTCAATTAATAAAAAATAAAAAGATGTATCAGTAAAGTATTGATGATATTAAGAAATGTTTCTTGAGCAGCAAATCAGCATTACAATGATTTCCGAAGGATCATTTGACACTAATGACTGGAGTAATTTTAGATTTGCAATCATAGGAATCAATTACTTTTACAAATATATTTCTGTTTTACTGTACTTGTGATCAAGTAAATGCAGCATCAGTGACGTAAAGAGACGTCTTATTTATTATTTAACTAACTATTTATTGGAGATTTGGGGGCACTGAGCAGGACCTTAAAAGGGACCAACTCTACAGCATACACATCATTTCAGAAAAAAGTATTTACCAAATCATATTTTTTTTAAAGTACTGACAGGCACTCAATCCAGGGCTATTTTCATTCACGAATGCAAGCGAGAGATCAGACACTGAGCAATGAAGTCAGTGACCTGTGCATGCACACACATTTAGCTCTCCCCAACCACTCCTTACCCCTCATTTCCCATTTTCCAAATCCGATCTTGATTTTTTTCCGAAGGTTCCCACTGAAGTTTGCCTACAAAGAGGCCCTACATGTTTATCTACCAGCACAGAGGGGCACTATGAGCTCAGAGCCCAAACACCAATGAGAGCATTTCACACATTGAGTAGCCTCTCAGGATTACCTCATGAACATTTAAGACTATCCTACTCGTAAAACATACAGAACCTACATCCAGCCACAGTCACCTATATTAAAGAAACCTTTAACTGTGGGAAAGATGGTTTGACAAAATTAAAAATAACAAATATATAAAATAAATGTGCACTGTTGAATTGTGCATATATACTGAGAATCTAAATATGAAAGGCAATTTGGACTTTATTGTATGTTGATTTAAAAGCTACGTGCATTTATCCTATGGTAAGAAATGCAAAGGATATCTTTCTGGATATGGAACAAAATCAGAACAACCTGTAATGGGTCCAGAGAAGCATTTATGCAACATATGGCAAACACAAATTCCTCAATATAAAATAACGATCTGTTGGCAAGAGCAAGCGATGTATAGGGAGCAGGCTGTTAAGTGATTATATCCCCCTCTCAAAAATGTGCAATAAATGTGTGGTGCATGTTTCATCCAGGGATCAGGTTTCTGAATATTAATGTCAAGAGGAACCACAACAGAGTGGTGTTACTGATTAAAAATGGGTTGATACAGCGGGCTTGTCCATTTGCTTTTGCAAGTATGCTCAGAGAATCCTAACAAAAAAAAAAAAGAACTGAAAGTATTTCAAATACAGGAGGATGTAAACCGTGTGCATTTATGCATAAAGAAATACATGAAAATGTTTTCACACTCAGGCCATCCAAGATGTAGATGAGATCGTTTCTTCATCTGAACAGATTTGGAGAAATTAAGCATTTGCTTTCGATCACCAATGAATCCTCTGCAGTGAATGGGTGCCGCTAATAAAAAGATCTCCAAATGATTGTTTTTTGCAAACACAGCTTTCTGCATCCCAATGCATTTATTGGTAGACTGGAGACTTACTGTGATGTTTTTAATCACTTGTTTGCACTCTCATTATTCTGATGGCACCCATTCTCTCCTGAGGATCCACTGGTGAGCATGTGGTGTAATGCTAAATATCTTTAAATCTGTTTTGATAAGAAAACTCAGTTATGTCGAGTATGGCCTGAGGGTGAGCAAGCTTTCAGCAAATTTTCATTTTAGCTGAACTATTCCTTTAAGACTGCATCTACATCAGCCTCTACTGACAAATGAAACCTAAACTAAATGTAGAAGGCCATCTTTAGCATTCAGAATGAAAAAGTTACAACCAACCAATAATTATTACAAAGAGGTATTAGTCGGCTTTTGTTTTAAATGCTATGTTTAAAAAGGGCTAATAGGCTTCCCACCAATGCCCATGCCTCCAATCAGCAAGACAAACATGAAACCCAACCTGACTACAACTGGTCACAAAAGGTCACATAAACCAAAATGCTCAGAACAATCAATTTCCCCTTTTACTATACCCCAGGCAATCTTACAAGAACGAGGGAAATTCCTTTTTTATGCCCATTTTAATAGCCTGGGCATAAATGGAGGGTAATTTAGTCATATCAGAGAAGGGAAAGTAGATTTTGAGTAGTAGCTCTCTTAACACGCTCTGACAAAATGAATGAGATGTGTAGGTCTGGAGGGCGGCTTGACCCAGGGCAGGGTTATTGACATTGGCAAAGTCCAAAATGTTCCCCATGTTTGCATTAACAGATATTTTTACTGTAATCAAAAGGCATCAATCACGTATCGCCAACCACAGGAACAGTTCCTCCACAGAGATTTGGCATGTTTACCCCATTGCCATTTCCTCCTGCTTTTGTTTATGTTTCCAAGACACAGGGATGTAATATCGCTTAATATATGTCGTTATATATGACCAGCCCTATATTGCCAACGGGACTGAAATGTTTGGCGTTGAGAGTTTAAGATCTCATCAATGAACTCAATGAAGTCTCTCTGTGGCTGTGCTGGACGGGATGAAGTGAGGTTTCTGTGGGTTCCGAATGGCTGTGCCTGCTGCTGACCGCTGGCTGACCAAGAGCTCTTTGAACAGCAGTAAATCAATGGGCAGCATTCACACGGAAAGCCACCAGTGACTTCTGGACAAGGAAGTTGAATTTAAAAAACCTGAAACTATTTGAAGGGTCATCATGAGAAGAAACCGCAAACTAGTTCTGATGCCCAAGTCAGTGACGCCATCGCTTTACAGAAACCAAGTGGAAGACCACCAATCAGCTTTAAAAAAAAACAAAAAACAAAAAAAAATGAATAATAGTGAATAATAAAAATATCAATGCTTAAAAACAGTTTAAATAGTCAATTTCAAAAGTAATTTACATTATATTGTAAAATAGTTAATTTTAAAATAATTTTAAATAAAAAATTATTTAAACCAGTGTTATTTTAGTATTATTTATATACTAGGTTATCATTGTTAAATTAATATTTGCATTTTAAAGTTATTTTAATGTCATTTTTATTTGTTTTTAATCAACATTTATATTTATTATAGTTTTAATTATTTTGTAATTTTAGCTCTTTGTTTTATTTCAGTTAGTTTTAGTTAACATTAATAAGTTAATAACCCTAATTATTTACATATTAATCTGATCATTTCTGTCCTAGTACTGTAGTTTCCATAAACATAACAGCAAAAATAATAGTTTCTTGAACACACCACCTGATTGGCATTGGGCAAATAAACAGATAGTCCCGCCCTCAAGTCAAACCAATGGTTAAGCTTGCAAAAGCAAAAAGAAACAATCTAAATAATTATTACTGAAAGAAACTATCCCAACAATTAACAATGATTTAAAATGCTTCATTTAAATCCAACACAAAAAAAATCTGCACATGCCTGCATGTTAAAAAACAAAACATTCCAAGGGTCTCTTTAGCAGTTTTCAGTTGATTATAGTCTGATATACTAAATCCCCAGCAGCGAGAAGCAACACAAGCAGCTATTTCCTCGGACAGGGGCATCTGCGAACCAAATGGCAAAACATGATGAGGGATGGATCATTGAGATGAACAAGACAATGTGCCGTGAAAAGAAAAGCCCAGCGTATTTGATACCGCCCTCCTTAAGACAGCCAATGATGGTAATCAAGAATGTCACTCAAATAGCCAGATTGGGGAAATGAAATATAACTTTTAATTGCGTCCCCTCTTTCATCTGCGCTGGCTTGGCAAACGCCTGCCGCTTGTTGTCATCTCTTGGCACATTTGAATTCGCCTCTGAGTTTTGACTTATAATCATCCAGCTCGTGATTGCACAACATGATATGAACAGCAATGGATGTCATCGTCTGTTGTGTGAGCCAGAGATCAGCTGTCTGTCACTGAATACTGTGATTCCGGTAAAAAGTGTTCCATGTGTTCACAATAAAAAAGCAATTGTTTGATACTTCAGTTTGTTCTGAACAAGCCTTAGGATTGCTGAAAATTTCAGGTACTCTTCAGGAAGTTTTGTTCTCTACTGATTTGATTATAGCCATTTCTGCTAATAAACCACAATATGACATACTGAGAAGTGCAAGCTTGTCCATCCAGATAGTAGACCTGAAGTGACCAGCGTTCACCTAGACTGTCCAATCCATCAGTAGAAATGCTGTTTTTGGAGATCCAAGCCATCTGCATGTGGTTTGTCTTATTACAGGTGAGGGCTTGGTAATGTCTTTCCCACGTAGCAAACTCAATAAAAACGTCTATGCTGCTTTATGGATGAACATGCTGGACTTTCATATACTGGTTCAGGCAGAGGAGGGAGACGCGGCTTGGCTCGTTCGTCAGTCCCGAATGCATTCCACCTTACTGTGCGCTCTGTGAAAAGATTCCAGGAGAAGCATCCCGCGAGCTGACAGACACTACGAACCAGCATATCAGTCAGGACAGAGCATGGCTGCGCTTGAAACTGGCAGTCGGGAACTTATGTTTGTGTATAAAAGTTCAATATGTCCAATATAAAGACAATTATTAAATTATAATAAATACTATATATATATATATATATATATATATATATATATATATACACTGTATATATATTTTTTTTTGTAAAAATTAAAACAATGAAATAATAATAATAATTATTTGCAAAAATAATATATTTGCATTGATACATGGTAAATAAAGGGTGAAACCATCAAAAAAAATTACAAAATTATACACAATTATTCCCCTAAATAGCAAATAAGTCACTTAATTATCTGCTGCCATCTACTGTCTCATTTATAACACTGGTAATGACATCATGCTGAGTCAGAGGACAGCAAGCTGTTTCTGCAGATCACTCTATGATCGTTCACTTTCTGACATTTATGTAAACACAGAAAGCTTTAAGAAGTGCTTAAATGTTAGCTCATGAGAAGGAAAACCATTCTGACCATCTGCAGACAGATATTTGTAATATAGTTCACATCTGAAAAGGCTGACACTCTGAATTAACTTTTAAAACGACAAGCTACTTTGAAGTCCGTGAACAACTAAGATATGGGACAGATCATATGTCAACCATTTATATGATTGTCCTTCTGTGTTCTCAATATGGGCCACTTCTGAACACTTCAGGTGATCACTTCACATTCAAAAGGACTATACCATGACTGTATGTTGGATTTTATACATCTGTTAGTAATGGCATAGCTGAAATAGCTCAAATCTAAATAATTAGAAAGCAGGAGTCCACAAGTACTTCTGGCTACGTAGTGTTTGGAAAGAGGAAAATGTCTCACCTTCTATCATATCATAGGTTTCTGGAGGCATACAGTGTCCAGCATGGCTCACCGCCCAAACTGGATATCTCCGGATGAACTTCTGATACAGCGTCCACATGTATGTCTTGTAGAAGCCCACCACACCTGGGTTACCTGTGGAAAGGCGAAAACTTCATTTAGCTAAATTTAAACTTTAATATAAGAATTGTGAGACATGGTGTTCATTGTTTAGACAAGAGCAGACGTCTGTTCCAGGTCTGCTGACGTAGCTCTGTTGCTCTTCACAGATGAGGTTAACTGCGAGTGAAGGGAGATAAGGAGATAAATGGCATCTCTGATACCCAGCTGCCTTCAGTGCAGAACAATGGGCACTCTGTGTGGTCACAGGGAGTTCACTCTCTCGCTCCAAAGAGTATCGATGGGCCACAGCCTCACAGGCTGATCCCTTTACCATGATTGTTGTGTGTTTCTCTGAGGTGAGATTACACTAATTTCACCAGTGTTTGAATAATAATCACTCATCATGGGACACATTTAAACTGACTGTAGTGAGTTACATAACTAACATAATTGTGAGTTATTTAAATATAACTCGAAGGCACCATGGGTGTAAATTTCATTGAACAGTAGGGGGGAGGGCAATAAACATAAAATTTCTCGCAAGCAATTTTTAAAGGGGGACACACAAATAATACAGACAAACTGTACTTATAAAGATATGTTAAAACTGTGGGAAATGTTGCTTCTATCATTATATAATACTGAGTCGTTATGGTTATTTTCAAAGTTCCTCTTTGGTTTAATGAAAAGGCAGATTTTTCTTCAAAACTACTGCAATGTTTGTTTGAGAAAAGAAATAAAAGCCCGCCCACATTGAAAGCTGATTGGCTTATTTTGCTTAGTAAACCAATCAGGATGCTCTCTGTCTAGCAAGCGCTATGAACAGGCACACACACGCACACACAGTTCACATGCACACACTGTCTCTCTCACTCTCTCTCCTTCACTCTGTCTTATGCACGCATTTTAAGATGCACGATGCAGACATTAATGTTGATCACTTTAATTAATCGCTAACATAGCAGATTCATGGAAAATGACATCTGTAATCAGCATTTTTTCCACAACTAATTTATTAACGAATCAACATCAACTACATTAAAGAGAATCGCTTTATTTAAAGTGAATAAAATCCCCTACTTACTGGAGTTCAACAACTACTAATGCACAGAGCCGCAGCCACAAACCTGACTTGTACGTGTGTAGCGTACAACAAAATTTTTCTTTTCCAATTCATGTTAACATGCAAAACACAATATACTCTGATACTACAAAGTAACGTAAAGCTCTAAATGGTCCCATATACAATCCAAAATAAATAAACTAGATCACTGAAATACTTGGAACAGTTTATAAAACATGAACGAAGGTCTTATAGGGATTGGGACTTGTACCACGACCTGAAGAGGATTGTTTTTGAATCTTTTTACACTAAACTTCCTTTCACTTGTTAAAAAATATATGCCATCCATCAGAGGGCAGAAGGGAAGTTGTGTGCATCAGTTTTTCAGTATTTTTGATCATTTTAATATTTTAGAAGCCTAGGAATTCATGCATCAAATGAGACACAATAGGCTTTATAGGGTTAAAGCAAAACTACTGAAGCTCCAGCGTTTGTTCCAGTCTTTACAGCACGGGCAGTGTTCGCTGAGATACGCTGCACTGATATGAGCCGTGAGGGCCAACAGCAGCCCTTCCGAGCTCTCTCAAACTGATTAAATCCATTTGTATGTTTTTATTCATGCTGAGGGTTACCAAATCTCTTTCAGATGGAACTTGACATGCTCAAAGTCCGAACTGCTTCAAGCCAGTGTTATTAGAAATGGCAGGTTTTTCCCAACCAGTCACCACAAGAAAGTCACAGGCTCTAAAGGCAGATGGAATCAAAGAATGCACAGTGAATCACACATGGGCCCATGGATAGATTTCATCTATAGGGGCAGGGGAGGTGGAAAAGGAGACAAGTGCTCTACAGCTTTAAACAACGCTCAACCCTTGATCGAGCCGATAATTACACACGCTTTCCAATTTTTCTGTCCACACTGTAGGTGAAAATGCTGCACAAAACTGAAAGCAATAAAACCACAGACAATCAGATGGATTTTCAGTATGTTGCTGCTCAAATGAGGTTTCACTGTGGGCATGATTGCATGAGCAACCAACACAACGCCTTGTTTCTCGACATGACGCAGCTGTGAAGAACAGAAAATAAAATTCAAGGGAAAATCTTCATCACCGTTTTCTCACCCTCATGTTGTTGCAGATCCATATGACTTTCTTTCTTTCTTCCATACAATGAAAGTGGATGGAGACCAGGAGCTGTGAAGCTCCACAAAGGATGCATGATAAAAACAGTCCATATAACTTATTCCTTATGAAACAGCTAGGGTTTCTTAACTAGTTGCTTATTAGCATACATATTGCTAGAATATTAGCTATTTATCTAGTAGTAATAAAAGCACATATTAATGCATTACATGACCATGACCTACCATAACTTTATCTTATATCCCTAATTTTACCCAATACCGAAACTTAACTACCTTATTAACTAATAATAAGCAGCAAATTAGGATTTTATTAAGGGAAATGTTGTAGATAATAATGAATAAGTGTTCTCTATTCTAATGTGTTACCCAGCGAATACTGCTTACATGAAGTAGAGACTGAAATTTAAATTATTCGTTGTCCCAAATTACTCTCATTAGGTATGCACTAATATTAAAATTCAGGCTAATAATGATGCTTTGTTTCACAGAAGAAATTCATACATGGTGAGTAAATGATGGCAGAATATTCATTTTTGGGTGACCTCATACTCTTACTTTGTTGTGTTGCATCAAGTTACGACACTAAATTGTCTCACTTGTGACTTTATTTTAAGGTCCCATTCTAACTATTTACAAACCATTAATTATGCTAATTTGCTGATTATTAATAGTTTGTAAGGTAGTTGCTAAGTTTAGGTTCTGGTTAGGATTCGGGATATCGAATATGGTTATGCAGAATAGGTGCTTTATAAGTACTATTAAACAGCAAATGTGTTAATAATAGGCATGCTAATAAGCAACTAGTTAATATTAAGAAGTGGCCCCTATACTTTGGTTTTTGTGTGTATTAGTACACCAGGGAAATAAAAGATCTCGTCCAACTTGGTAATTGTATCTGTTATGTTCCTGTGTTAAAACTATAACAGCCTCTCTATATGGACATCACTGAGCTAACAGTGAGATCGAACTAGAGTTTGCCTCTGTGTGGGGAAAAAGAATGCAAAGGAGGCATTCCTACCAGAAAAAGACGACAGAAGCATGAGCTATCCTCTCCTCTCCCACACATTATCATTTCCCCCTCTCCCTGAGTACATAAATTCAGGGCTGCTCACCGGGACATTAAACAGATACCCTGCCTGCCGTCTCTGACCCCAAGGCTGCCTGGACTACCACACCACTGACGTAGCCCTGCAGGTGCAGGACACACTCTTACTTTGTCTCTCCCTCTGTCTCACACACACACACACACACAAACACCCCATCCTGCTTGCTTACGAACCACACTGATTCACAAATACACATGAGGGAAGCCACTAAATCACTACATAAACACCAGCCGTGATGTAGTTCCCTATAGTGGATATCAAAAAATAAAATACTGACTTAAAAATATTAAAGGAACTTGGCACTCGAATAAAGAGTCTCCTTCTGGTTTGCGAATGTTGCATTAAACCAGTGTTTTTTTTTTGTATCACTGAGATACTATTACATTACTACATTATTTTGAATTTTGTTTAATTTACAGTATACAGTGGGTATGGAAAATACTCAAACGCCCTTAAATGTTTCAGTCTTTGTTATATTGCAGGCTTTTGCTAATATCATTTAAGTTCTTTTTTTTCCTCATTAATGTACACACAGCACCCCATATTGACAGAAAAACACAGAATTGTTAACATTTTTGCAGATTTATTAAAAAAGAAAAACTGAAATATCACATGGTCTTCAGACATATATTTAACTCAGGTGCTGTACAATTCTTCTTGAGATGGTTCTACACCTTCATTTGAGTCCAGCTGTGTTTGATTATACTGATTGGAAAGCCACACAGCTGTTTGAGTGAGTGAGTGAAGTGACTTGTGGCCAGGTAGGGTGACCCATACTTGGAATTTGTGGTCTGCATTTAACCCATCCAACACTCTCACACACACACACACACACACACAGCAGTGAGAGGTGAACAACCACATGACACACACACTGTGAACACACACCCGGAGCAGCGGGCAGCCACTGCAGGAGCAGTTGGGGGAACGGTGCCTTGCTCAAGGGTCTCACCTCAGTCGTGGTATTGAACCCACCCACAATCCCTGCCAGACCTGAGACTCAAACCCGCAACCTTGGGTTACAAGTCCAACTCCCTATCCATTAGGCCACGACATCCCCCTATATAAGAGCTTACATCTCACAATGCATGTCAGAGCAAACGACAAGACAACAAGACAACAATTCCAACAAGACAATGACCCTAAGCACACAGCTAAAATAATGAAGGAGCGGCTTCACAACAACTTTGTGACTGTTCTTGAATGACCCAGCCAGAGCTCCGACTTAAACCCAATTGAGCATCTCTGGAGAGACCTAAAAATGGCTGTCCACCAACGTTTACCATCCAAACTGACAGAGCTGGAGAGGATCCCCAAATCCAGATGTGAAAAATTTGTTGCATCTTTTCCAAATAGACTCATGGCTGTATTAGATCAAAAGGGTGCTTCGACTAAATACTGAGCAAAGGGTCTGAATACTTAGGACCATGTGATATTTCAGTTTTTGTTTTTTTTAAATAAATTTGCAAAAATGTCAACAGTTCTGTGTATGGGGTGCTGTGTGTACATTAATGGGGGGGGGACTTTTATCAAATGGCTGCAATATAACAAAGAGTGAAAACTTTAAGAGGGTCTGAATACTTTCCGTACCCACAGTATGTTATTTTTTCTTTACTGATTTTGGTTAACAATAATAATCCTGCATTAAACAGACAAAAAAAATGTACTGCTTAATCTATCTAATCTATGTCTGTCAAAAGATACCACCATTTAATAGCATTAAAGTGCAGAGAAAAACAGGAATGGAGTTAAACAGGTTAAGGGGACCTGCCGTAAGGAAGGCATTAGCAAGTGCTGGAATTCGTTCATGCAGACAGTGTGTGAAGTTGTCTTTAACTTATTAGCTCCAACATGCCATAAAGCTGATCCAGTCTGCAGAGAGAGAGGAACAAGTGAAAATGCTTATTGACTCTGGCAAACATGCAGACACAAGGGTGACTATAGCCAGATCTCCTGACAGATTGCCCTCCGAGGGTTGTTTCAATCTATTCAAGAGGTATTGTAATCCAGGATAAAAGGCAGTAGGGGAGTTGTCAACCTCAGGAGGTGGAAAAGTTTGGATGGATGATGAACAATTTACGAATCAATAGAGAATACCACAACAGGTATTTTTAATATAACAGTCAGTTTAAACTCAATTGGCCCAGTAAATGCAACTTACTGTATTGTTTGAGGTTACAAATATATTATACTATTCAAACAAATGAGGGAAATAGCACAAAAACTCAAAAGTTAATACAAACATGTTTCAAAAAGTATTTAAATATGTCAAGCACACTAATAAATAGCATTTACACACATTTGTGCTTTTTGTGAGGCTGTTTAGAACATGAGACACTATAAGAAAGAAACCATCTCACATGTCAAATGTCAGAGAAACTTTAAATATAATTGTTTATAAATATATATATATATATATATATATATATATATATAAAAATGGGCAAAGGGGGAAAAACACTTTTAAACAGCAAGTACAGTACACATTAAACTGATCAAAAGTGACAGTAAAGACATTTAGAAAAAAAAAAGAAAAAAAAAATCAAATAAACTGTTCTTTTCAAATTTCAAAAGAATCTAAGAGACCTGAAAAAATGTTATAAATATAAAATATTAAGAAGCACTCTTTTTAACATTGATAACCAAAAGAAATGTTTCTTTTGGACCAAATAACAATTTATTACATTTAAAATCTATTAAAGTGAGTTAAGGACTCACTATGCAAGACTAGAGGGGAGGGTAAAAGGTCATTGCTGGACTGGCAATCAAATACAACCTCCGGGTAACATTCCTAAAAGCATTATGCCAGAAATCCAAGAAATGCATGAAAAAGCAAAAATAATAACCTCTTTGGCAAGCCCATCGTAACTCCTGATCCACCTGCTCATCAAATGCTAGCAAGAGAATCATAATTGCAGAACGTTCATATAATTTTATATAGTTGCAAGGTGGTCAGCAGAGTTGGCTGGAGTGCAGTTGTTCCATGCATGAGCCATGAAAACTGACATAAATATTAGTCTCCATATCCAAAAAGAGAGGGAAACCCCTTGGAAACTTTTGGTGATAAAAAAAGGCCATGTTATTAGGAACATAAGTTAGAGTAAAGTTCACACTGATTAACTTTGCGAACACAATGTGCCTCAACCTCAAGTGGAAACCAACATACTGTCTAAAGATGGCAAAGGAAAGAGGAATCTTTGTAAGATTATTATGAATTATCAAACAATGTGATACTGTGGGCTATTGGATACAGCTGGTGGGACAAGCAGAGTGCTTTGCACAGCAGGTTCCTATAAATCAAAACCATCTGGATAGCTATCCCTGACCTATTGAACATCTCAGTGCTTTAAATAGGACTCATCATAAGCAATTTTTCTTCTTTTAAAAAGATAAGAGACTGAACAATTTTCTATTACAATTTAATATATAAAATACCCTTCCTTATATGTATTAATCATTCGAGGTCAGACAATATCACCTTTAAGTCTGTTGTACTTTAGCTGAAAACCTGACCATTTGTTATCGACAGCTGGACATTTACATTAAAACATACCTAAAAAATATTTTATATAGATGAACAACATGTAGATAACAGTTTAAAGAACCCTCAGAAATTGGTCTAAAGTCTAGCGAAAAGAAATATTTAAAATAGGCAGTTCCCATGAAACAACAACAAAAGTGCTAAACTAATTAATGTTTACTGGCCAAATATGTCCTATATTACTATCTAATATTACAGTATTTCCACTGTAAAGCTTTAAAAATAGAAAACAACATGAAACACTTCATGCTCAGCAGGGGACATGCAAAATCAGCAATAACACAGCAAACCTGCTGCCATCCAGTGGTTTAGTCAGTTAACACGACTAGCATGCTACGTGAACTGAGGTGATATTGCATTTATGCATCGCACACATATCTCAGTATGGGATGGGTTTCTAACAGGACTCAACTGGAACTTGACCTTTTTGGGAGATATATGCCTTAAATACAAAAAAAAAAAAAAAAAGAAAACAGTTTGTATTTTGAACAAAACTAACTATTAATGAGTAACAATCACTAATAAATCCAGATCTGTTTGTGAAAGCATGATTGCTTTGCTACACCATGCAATAAAAGGGTTCTGTTTGGTATCATTTACACTAAGCTGGTGAAACAAGGCTATATAGGGTATTTCAATGGCAAATAAAATATAATTTGTGTTTGTATCCTACTTCTGTTTAGTTGCTGTGCTCGTTTTAATAATACACTACCGATCTTCACTCTTACAGAGCGAACCCATTAAAACAGTAGCACCTGTGCCGGCCCTGGCGGATATAAGAGCCAAGGGAGTCTCTGGCCAGACTGCAGAGATTATTGCCGTTATCTCTGGAGAAAAGGGCACAGGTTCTACAATAACAGTGCCGGCGTACGGGCTCTCCATTTCCCATAAAGAGTCTATTGAGCACAATGCTCAGTGACATTCAGAGCCTGGTGAAAAGCGGCCCTCTTTAAGGTCATCAGTTTGACCGTGCTCTCTCTGCAGGACATCTGCAGTTAGGGTTTCTCTTTTTTCTTCCAAAGCTTACGTCAGGAATTCAAAAAAAGGGTTATATGTACACTGTAATTTTTAAAAAAAGACTTGTGAGTACTATTTTTTGTTTTATTAAAATAAATAAATAAGCTTTGCTTCACAGAAATAAATTGCATGTTAAAATATATTTGAAAAGAAAATTGTTATATCAAATTGTAATTAAAGCATAAGAGACTTCTTTCAAAACATTTAACCAACCTGAAAGTTTTTGATAGACAGTATAAATCGCTCAAGAATGAGAAAAAAAAAGAGGAACTGGGAGATGATATTTTGTAACTATGAAATTTGGTGACGCTACACTGACAGCTAAACTGCTTTAAGACGACTACTATAAAAAATAATAATAATTCAGTGAATCATGATCACATGAAGACTTTGTTATGAACATTCATAAACAGCTATATCTGTGAAAATGAGATGTGAGGTTTCATGCTGCAGACATTTTCTGGGGGTCTTTTGTTCAGTTCACTAATCGCTCCTGATTTGTTCATGAACATAGTTTTTCTGACTAAGTGTAATAATCTGAAACAATATTTTTAGTGTTTAACATCTGCTCCTGAGCTACACAGCTTTTCCATGAAGTCAATGTGCTAGAAGCTGCTGTCAGGGGAAGAGTGGTGGCCCGTTGAGCCATTTTCCACTGGGGTTTTCCTTTTGACCCAGGGCCAAGTGTAAAAGAGGTAGACTCCCGACTGAACTTTTCCTCATATTCCCTGCATCTGTTTGACTGTGTTATGTCCAGTTCTTCAGATAGCGGTGACGCACTCACCCACCTGTGTACCAATCACTGCTACACAAATTTGGCTAGTTCCATTAGTTATGTTTATTTATGCCTTGGAAACCAAAACCTAACACAGTTCAGTGTACAATATGCATTTCGCCTCAAGACAGGTTTACTTGGTGCTTGGTCTTAATCATGGAAGTGAAGTCATAGGCTTTGAAGCTGAGCAAAATTTAAAAAGATTCAAAGTTCATGCAAACAACGTCTGACATTCAAAATGTAACTTAAAGGTGCCATAGAATGCATTGAGAGAATATTTTAAATTGTTGTCTGATATGTACATGGAAGTTATGCAGCTTAGGTAAGGGGAAAAAATGCCAAGAAATGGTTTTACAGGTCTATTTACAACCCTAGAATTTGACCCTAGAATGAAACAGTCTGTTTTTGCCTTATTTGGAAGGTTC
>JAUCMS010000031.1:10910243-10941336 GCA_032357445.1 Enteromius radiatus | reverse complement strand
TGATTTGTGTGTAGAGTTCTGACAATATGAGGCATGCTTTCAGAAAATGTGTGTAAACAATTGGGAAAAACTGTAAATGATAACGTTTCATTCTGTTCTGTGTGATTTCTGCTGCCAGCTCGTTTCCAAAAATAGGCCTTTATAACAAGACTTACATTTAAATCCTTAAAATAAAAAACATTTCTGCAAGTTACTTGTCATTCAATGTCTATGTGCCATGAGCCACAAAAGGAGCGTTCTCTGCCATGCTTGGAAAACATCAAAAACGCAACAATTACAAAATTAAACAATTTTATTCGTGCACTGTAATCCTATTCTTTCGCATCCATAAGACTGCGAGGAACACACCCAAATCCAACCCTTTATTCGGCGATCTTCATCCCTATCTGGAGCAGGGAGAGAAGAGTGAACATAAACAGCAAAGCCCGCGGCGGACTGACGCGCTCGTTACAAATTCAAATGTTGCAGCTTCAAACTACAGGTTTTACTGCATGATAATCGAACGCTTATTGGTTCTCGCCTACATTCGTCACAGATTGTAACATGCTGTGTTTGTCCAGTGTTGCCAATTTAGCAATTTTGTTGCTAGATTTAGATACTTTTCATACTGCCCTAGCAACATTTTTTTTCAAAAAGTAACGACACATTTAGCAATTTTTAACATTAATTTGGCTACTTTTAGCAATTTAAATATATTTGTTAACGTATAATTGTTGGTAGCAATAAATTCCAATAGTGCTATAATTGTTGTCACTTTCACAGATTACAGAGTAAGTACACAAGCTGTGATTGTTTAAAAGAATGTAACTGTTCGTTATCAGTGTTATATTTACAAATAAAAAAATCTTATCAAAAAATGTTTGTATTACTTTTACAAATAGTCAACTATATTTTTCATACAAATCTGAATGGACATATTTCAAATAATGTTTTGATGGTCAGTCAATTTGAGTAGTTTGAGTATGAAAACGTGATAAATAGAGGAGTAATGGTACAAATGCGAAATTTAAAACCTGCTCATCCTCCAAACTTTAAATGTTCCCTCAAAAGACTCAAATGATTTATGAACAGACAAAGAGTAGATTATTATAAAGAGGCTTTTAGTCTTTTCGGACAAATAGAAGCACATGCAAATTGGAAAATGCATAAATAACATGGTGCATAGAAAAAAAGCCCCAATGTGTCAAATGTGTTTAACACCCAGGTTTCAATATTTCACAAATTTTCATTTTAGTTTGTAGTCAGTTGGCCTGAACTTTGTCACCCTGGATGAAAAGTTCACTGAGGAGTGGAGAAAATGAATGACCTTTTGATTAATATGATGCTGGTGTGAGGAGCCGATGATACCCAAATGCCAGGCGCTAGCAGAGAGACAGTCAGAGTTTGATCTGTAAGAAGGTCAAGGAAAAGCAAAACAGCTAAGAAGCATGAAATCATCCGTCCATGTGATTTTTATCAGTTTCCAGCTTTCTTCCAGCTGCAGCAGGTCTGGATGGTGGAGAGGGTGGAGCGGCGTAGAGGAGCGTGTGTTTTATTGCCTTTTACACACCCTATAAATCACTGACATTTTGTTTTCACTTGTTAGTCTACTCCTCTGTAAAAATGAGATTATTTAGAGCTGGCACTGAATCAGATCTGGGATGTTGTTATGAAACGTCTTGCTAACATCTGTGCATATGTTACTGAAGCTGCTTTGTTTAGGCTTTTAACTTGGCTACTTATTTGATTCTGGCTGCATATTATCAGTATTTTACTATTTACGTAATCATCAAAAAAAATTTGAGTAAAATTTCAAGATTATTAAGATGTCAGAGAGTGTATATTGAATTAAGATTGATTTCTTAACCCATTGCTAAATACAATTTTTTTTTAAGTTTTAAAAAAAGACAAAAATATCTGCCAATAACAAATATAAGAAATATCATTCAACAGACATTCTCATACACAATTTTACTTTATATATATATATATATATATATATATATATATATATTTTTTTTTTATTATGGAAAATGTATGTTTTGTACTGTTGAAAAAAAAATATATAATAAATCGTTTTTACGAGTTAATTACTTGTAAAAAAAAAAAAAATAGCATATGGCTATTGATTTTAAACAAGTCTCTTTAATAATCATTCAAGTTCATTCTTGCTTAAATGTGATTTATCTAAAGGTCAAATCCATGCCCACTTTAAAAAGAATGAATCTTCACTGAACCTTTAACCAACTCAATGTATGAACACTGTCTGTTAGGAAACAGCAATATGTTATGTCTGGGTGATCACACACTACAAAAATGTTGGGGGT
This sequence comes from Enteromius radiatus, assembly GCA_032357445.1. Classification (NCBI taxonomy): domain Eukaryota; kingdom Metazoa; phylum Chordata; class Actinopteri; order Cypriniformes; family Cyprinidae; genus Enteromius; species Enteromius radiatus. The sequence goes on along the minus strand of JAUCMS010000031.1, from coordinate 10,939,030 downwards.
CACAACTGGGAGGCTGATTCTCCATATCCTGAAGTTCATCTTCACATGCTGTGGGTCCACAATAACAGGCGACCTTGAATCAAATGAACAACAAATGTTCTTTTATTCACAGCATCATCTAATAATTCAGAGTATTTTTATATTTCTTCCAAATTCTAAGCAGAAATATTATATATGAATCTTAGGAATGGGAAACCCCAGTGGTGAGGGGACAAAAATGGATAGCAACCAATTTACTCGCCGCTTCCATTTGGAAATCCTTTGGAAAACAGCAGACAGCTACTCTGTGCTACTCAGTTACTTGTGAAACATCAACTAAAGTTGTTTTGCCAAGTATCCATGGCTAAATAATAACTGGCATACTCTTCGGAGTGTTACATTAAACCTCTGACAAGTGAATGAACAAAAGCCAAGAGAAATGGAAAACGTCTTTCCTAAGAAAGCACTTCATCATGAATATGGTAGCAGGCTACTGCTTTAATTCCCTTTATTCCTGGAGCAGATGCACAAATGTTGATAATACTTTTGGCAAGACAAAAATAATCACATCCTGAAGAACTGGATATGGAAACGTAATATATTGATGCACCAAACAGATTTTTATCATTTTATCACAGATGTACCTGTCATCAAGCTTCGGGTATTTAATATTAATGGTGGTAAAAGCGATCAGCTATCAAAAGCAGATACGTTATCCATCTGTTGCATAAGATTTAGATTGAGAAATGAATTTTTGAATGTTTCTTGAGCAGAAACACACCGTCTAGTGCCATAATGTAAACTTGCTGGCAAAATATTGACAGGACGTTCCTAAGAAACAACACAGGTGTTGATGCATGATGCTAAATATCACTGTACACTCAGGCTGTGCTTAGTTTTAAGAGAGTCTAAGGATTTCTGCCTGTCAATTTGGAAGAAAAAAATGATGTACAGCATCCAGGTACCAAAAAACAACAACAAAAAAAAAAAACGAAGAGGCCTACATACTATCCTTCACACCCCCACTCTGGTGCTGATGACCTCTGACCTCGTCTGAAAGGACTGCTGTGGGAAAAGCAGCACGCACTTGGACACAGCACAGGCCCAGATTCCAAACAGGTGGCAGTCTCTCTGCTTAGCAACATTTGTTTTGGGGCTCTTTTGATGAGGTTATATGAAATAACGGCAGGAGGGAACTGTTCCCCACCAGGTAACCAGGGGCAGTATATGGTGGGAATGTAACCTACTATATTAGACCGGTGTGACCATGCACTGAGTGGAGTGAAATGGCATGACTGGTTAACCATTTATTAGCTTACAAGGTGTGAGAAGTGAAATCCACAGCTGTGCGGCATTTGTTGTCATGAAGACATCGCCCTCTTTTGGCTAAAAGCTGTAAACACTATCCCAAAGTTGTTGGAAAACTCTAAAGGATTTGTCCTCCAGTATCTGTTGCAGCAAACCGCTGATCATCTGATGACCTGAGGAATGTTGTTCTTTCAACACTTCACTAGAAAAGCATCCACAAGCACTACAAAGTCCTCTGATTATGTAAACACTTGTTTTTTGTGATAATCTTGGCACACTGCATATGGCTTTTACTCCAATTTATTTTATGTCTTGCAGCTTTTTATTCATGCATTTCTTTAGATACAAAATACATTTTCCAAAATCATGCTTAATTATATTCTCAAAACACAGACATTCTGTGTTTATTCTCAATACAGACATTCCTTGCATAAGTATATTATTTATATATTAATTTACTACAATTAAATTACAATGAAATACTAAGATGACATACAAAAAACACAGTTCAGGGAAACAATAATGGAGAGAAGAAAATGGTAGACAAAAAAATTGTCTATAATGCAGAATTATTTGATAAAAGGTTTATGCCATGCTGGGCCATTCACTAAAAGATTTCCAATAGAAAGGAAGAGGAATATCCACATCTGTCTTTTTGTTTGAAACCCGTACATATGGCTCTGTGTATGAAGGCAATGATTTCATTAATGCAATGTAGCTCTTAAACAGACTACTGATATAAGAATCAACCGCCATAAGAAGATCATTTAGATTAGAGGTGAGCTTCTCCATTGAAATCTCATTGTAAAGCTCCTGGATTTTATTTTTGCTGAAGTCTTTGAGCTCGGACAAACCTCTTTTGGCCTCCCGCATCCATTCACGAATCTTTTGAGTAACTTGTAGGTTCCCTGCTTCTTTGTAAATCCCATTGATGTGAGAGGAAATTTCTTCCAGTTTTTCAGCCTTAAGCGAGTTTAGGAGCTCCTCTGCCTTCTGGATGCAAACCTTTACCGAGTTTAACAGGTCCTGGAAGACTTTCTCCACTTTGAGATTTTCCCATCCCTCTATCGCTTGCATAATCCGATTTTTTGCTGATTTCATGGCAGCCCTCAGATCCTTCAAAATGTTCTTCCCGCTAATAACCTTAGTGGTACCAGGAACAGTAAATTCTACTTTGTTAATGTGCCCTGAAACAGTGTCAGCAATGGCTTCCATGAGACTGAAAAACCTTGTAGTAGCTCTATCAATCACTTTGGAAATGGACTGCCTGATCCTATTGTACAACTCTTGCCCGGTAAGCTTCTCCTCCAGACCTGGCAAGTGGAATTTGGTTTCCCTCAAGAACTTCATGGCAGCATCCAAAAGAACCCGCAAGTTTGACTCATACTTCTGAAGGAACTCATTTGCGCTGATGGAGAACCTTCTGCTTAACTCTTGGAGATCAATTTGAGGTATGTGTTCCAGCATTCTCCTCCACATCTTTTTACCATGTTGTCTGAGCTGCTCAGCTGAGTTCTGCAGAGCATCAATCATGCGTGGGATTTCCTGGTAAACTCTGTCAATGCCATTAGAGAGTGCGTTCTTCAACTTTAGGGCAGCACGGTTCAGGTCTATGCCAAGGTAGCTGATGTGGTACTGGTTGATAAACTTGTGAAGAGATGCTATGATGGAAGGAAGTCTGTCTTTAAGGCCATTTATCATGTCTGACAGTCCACTGATATGATAGCCAACCTGAATACTCAACTTTTCAGAGTTCTTCAAAGTCATCTTGAAAGTCATCAGGTCGGTGTCCTTGTCAGGGGTTGACTGGATAAACAATACAGACATTTTGTTAGAATATTTCAATAAGCTGGAGAAATTGCTGACTAAAGCTGATCACTCTTACCAAATATCTGCTGAACAGTTTTGCATAAAATTGAGATGGTGATCTTCTAGTGAATTGGAACCCGATGAAGCCGGCTGCTGGTGAGGATATCGAGGATGTGATTCCATTGTTGTGTGATGCATAACGAAAACTCAAGTCAGCAAATGTCTGGCTTATTACATCAATGCCCAGCGTGTGTCGTGAGGGACTGTGGAGTGAAAAAACATTACTATTTTGGTAAATGTAAAGCAAAACAAGGCAGATGTACAACAAATAAAAAAAAGAAATTCAAGAGATTACCTGGAACCTGAGGTCACATCCCGTCTCATTCTGAGGAAACATCGAAGATTATTAGGAAACTATGACTGAAGACTTTATAAATGTGTAGGTTTGAGAAAATTATATGTAGCTCTTACCTTAGATTTTGACGAAGATCATGCTTCCAGTTTATGTTCACATCCTGATGAGTGAAGGTACTTTTTCCATCTAGACCCACAGCTCCATCCTCAAGAAGGATGGTGGCAATTGCTAAAAATTAATGTGAAATGGAATAACTAGAGCATTAATATTAATTTATAATACTCATTGACAAACATTGCACAATGATTGATGTATATATATATATATATATATATATATAAACAATAATGATATATGTATACATATATATATATATATATGTTTAATGAATTGTTTAGAATGATACAATAATATGTTTGTTCTGTTAAATAGTCATACGAATGTGTAAAAGCCTTTTAAGCTTACCATCCAAGTTATACTCCAGGAAAACCATGGTGGAAGTGCAGGTGGATTTCAATGTGCAAACAATTCCTGACTCTGTGTTTTCTATATTTCCAGTCCATGTATTGTTATAAACTGGAGAAAACACATTGACAGTGGCTGACAGGGAACCAAAGGTTGGAATAAACACCCCAGCTGGGAGATAGAGTGATATCTCCGGGACTTCAATTTTTTGTTCTGGGATGACAACATCTGGCAGTTCAAAATGATATAGTGTTTTTGTGATGTCATCCAGACGAATTGGGTAGTCGCTGATGTCAAATACTTTTGGAAAGGTAAATGGTGAAATGGAGATTTCATACTGTGGAAAACTAACAAACAAATGAGCCATTTTGTCTTTCAGATATTTAGTTTTTACATTAATGCTAGGGATTTCCACTTTGGGTAAACCAGGCAAAGTAATATCAAAGGTAGGTGTAATGATATCATTGGGGATTTGTAGATTTGTCAAATCAATGTCAAAGGATGGCACATGGAGAGTAGTCAAAGGTACGGTAAAATCTGGAATAGTTACTAATGGTGGTATTGAAATATAATCTTCCAGTTCAGGCTCTTCATATCGCATATCCACTTCCCTAATCATTTTCAGAAGTTCTCTGAACCAATTAGGAACTCTGACTGTCATCTGTGGGATATTAAACGTGACTCCACTCTCAAACAATTTTGTAGGTAGTGCAAATAATGTTCCGTCCATGCTCTTGGTGTATATCACAACAGTCGAAGCATTGAGGAACTGCAATTGGTCAGTACTGGTCACTTCACTTAATTTAAATAGGTCCCATAGACTCTTATGGTAGACTGGTAATTTGACAGTCTTCAGGAATGCAACATTTCCTTCAATGGATTCTGACATTTCCATGCGGATTTCAGACTGATCGTTTGACAGTGTCAGATCAGACGAATGGATCAATGTTGCTAGTTGTTCCTTGCCACTCCAAAGTAATTTTTGTTTGTCTAAAGTGATGGAAAGATCTGCATTCTGCACTATGCCAGCATGACCGAGGTTACTTGGCTGTGATATGTCAATGTTAAGATTAGCAGACAAAGTTGTCAGAGGAACAAACTCAAGCGTCACCTTTATGTTTTGATTTCCGTTTGTTGAAAATGATGCAATACTAGCTGCATTGGTGCCTGTGTATGTCATTGTAGTATAAACACGCCGCAGAGAAGCTTCAAGAGCGAAGTTCTTACTAGCGTCCATATTCCAGGAACCAACATCTTTGTGATAGACCTTAGAGGTTAGATCTGTTTTCAGTGTGGAACGCAGACCATTGACATTCAAATAAATAGTTGCTTCATTGTCCAAAGATCCAGCAAGACTTGCACTTTCCATGATGGTTGCATCTGTTGTTCCTTTCCAAGTGCTCTCTAAAGAGAAGTAAGATGGCAGCACTTCGAGAGCAAAATTATGATCGATGCTTCCAGTTCCTTGCAACTCAATAATGGGTAAATTACAAGTGTAGCTAACTTTGATTTTAGAGGCTATATTAGGTTTAGACTTAGTATTACCTCGAAGCACTTGATTTAGGTCCATTGTAAAAACTGGCAGCTTAACTTTAGCCAGGTTTGTTAAGGAAGCCTCCATATTCCTCTTGGTGAGGCTCACAGTGCTTTCATGACTACATTCAGCATTCATATGTACAAAGGACAGACTTGTGGCCATTTTCAGACCTCTCCTTTTATTGATGGTGGTACTACCATCAAGTTTTCCTTTGAGGACATCGAACACGGATGTTGACGAGACATCAAACTTGATCACAACGTCAGACTGATTATACAGGCCACCATTGGAATTCAGAGTTATTACGGCGGATTTGACTGAGAGCTCGTACGTCATATTTCCAAATGCAGGTACCATTATGTTATTCTGAATTTCTGGTATTGTAAATGTTGGTAAGGTCAAGGCTCGAAGGGTCTCAGGGACATGCAAGACTGGTAGCTCCAAAGATGGAAGCACAAGGGTGTATGATGGCACTGAAAACCCCATAAAAGGAACTTTAAAGCTTGGTGTGCTTACCTCCTTGGGTATGAAATAACTGAATGCAGGCAATTCGGCTCGGAAGGCTGAAACCTCAATGTTTAGTACAGGTATTGTGTATCCAGGAACAGTGAAGTATCTTGGTGGCTGAATTGATGTGTCAATTTTGTACTTTTCATATTGAATTCTGGCTTCATTGTAGGAGTTGGTGAGGGCATCCAAAATATGGTCTCGTCCAAGTTCAAAATGCAGACTCAAGATCTTGGCATTTTCAATGAAGGCTTCATAGATTGGCTCTAGGTTTAGTTCAAATGTGTGTTTATCTGGGTTTTTCTGATACATGAGCTTGAAATCAATGTCAAACGATTGTTGAGGAGTGGTCAAAAGATGTTTTAGACCATAATCTTCCCAAAGAGAAAACTCTTCGATTTTTGGTGTTTTCATATCCAGGTACGGGATTATCATTTCTGGGATACTGAGTGGAACAGTCAAGAAGTCAAGATTGGCTTCACCATCAACAAAAGCATAGATTACAGCTTCATTTTCATGGTTATCCAAGGTAAAGTTGTGTTTGTATTTGTACTGATTGAAGCGTACCAGACCTACCCAAAAAGCATTTTGCTTATTGGAGTTCAAAGTAAATCCAAAATCATCTTGGAGATCAATTTTTCCAGTCAGCTTCAGGGGCAAGAGAATTTTAGAGTTACCTTTATTTTTGCAATCAAGTGTGACCTCAAATGGTTGAGCCAAGAACTCACATGCGTTGGATATACTTCCACTCACTTTTCCAATGAGCTCAGCCTTATGTGAAATTTCTATTTCCATCCGGACATCCTCCATTTGAGCCTTTCCTTTAAGTGTCAAAATACTGCCCTTGATGAAGGGCGCTTCGGTCTCAGCCCTGGCATCAACTGTGATGTGGCTCAGAATGACAGACTCTGCATTAACTGACTGCTTCATCTTAAGGTTTCTGCTGTTTGTTTCTCCATCAAAATTAAGCTTTGCTGTTCCAGCATTGACAGTGAACTCCAAATTGCTCTTGTGTGTAATTTCATCAGAATAATCATCAATGGACTTGGCAGTCCTTGATGGACTTGATGGAGACCATTTTCCACTTCCCACTGTTCCAACTGTTAAGGATATTGTCCCAGATTCAAAGTGAGCCTCCACTGTTTTGGTTATTATAGCTTGACTGGAAAGATCTATGGTGGGGATGTTCAGATTATGGGTGTACGTTGTGTCCATATTTGCAGAAATTCCATTCTTTAAAGCAATAACTACATTATTAATCAAATCAGCTGTGTATATATGAGTGGTGAATTTGGCAGATGTCTTGGCTGTTGCTTCAGCTGAAGTACCACTTAAGATTACAGAACCCTCATGGTCAATTCCAAAGGCCATGTGACTGACTTTCGTAATCTCACTAATAACCATTTTTTTCATTTTTGGAGCTTCAATCTGAAGCATTGCATCTAGATTATAGTCAAGGAATTCAAGGTTTCCCTTTGACTTTCCTTTTGAGTTCAGTGTAGCTTTAAACTGTGGAGATTTCTGTGTTCTTGTTGTGTTCTCAAGAGCTGCTGATGTCATCAATGTATAATGAGGAGAATCGACTTTGAGTTCTCCATAAAGTTTGCCAAAAGCTGGTAGACATGGATCAAATGAAATTTCCGGGATTTTGACTTCAGGTATGGGCAACATGGTGATCTCAAAACTCTCCAGTTTCAGTTTTGGAATAGTGATCTCTGGGAGTTTGATTTCTGTAAGAGTGATCTCTGAGAAAGTAAAATCAGGCAAATCAGAAAGGTAAAGAGCTCGTAAATCCCCGAAGATGGCATCAGGATCCACTTCTGGCATTTCTATCTGGCGAACTTTGTCAATGAAGTCAACAATGCTCTGCTTGATTTTATCAAAGTCAACTGTGATGGACGGAAGACTGAACAGGTCCAGAATGGTGAATTCCGGAATTGTTAAAATTGTTGGAATTGTAATATCATGTATCATGGCCATTTTAATCTTAAAGGCAGGAACCTCAAGAGTCGTGAATGGAAGAGCAAAGGTGGGAACATTAAATTCTGCTGTCTTTAGAGCATTGAGAACTCCCTCCACAGCTTGACTGATTTGATTGAGGAGCTCTTTATTGTCAACCATCTTCTTAATTTCATCAATGAGTTTTGTGAACTGCAATGAGATGTACTCGATCATACTGACATAAGCAAAACTTGCTCTTTCCAAGTGAAACGAGATTTCATCTCTGATGTCCATGTCACTAATTCTCTGCCTCACATCTTCAATAATGTCTTGGATCTTCAGTTTTATGTCTTTATATGCAGTAGTATCAATTACATCTAAAATATTCCTGCAAACCTCAGCTATCCTCGTATTTTTCAGTTTCTCCAAATAATCAACAACAGTCACCTGCATCTCTTTTAGAAATTCTCTGGATGCCTCTATTTTTTGTGGAATTTCATAAACTTCATTTATCTGCTTGTTAATATAATTAACTACATCCTTAAGTTTTACATTTACTTCATCAACAAATGTGTTGTAATCAAAAGTTCTTAAGTACTTAATAATCATGAGAATGTACTCATTTAAATCATCTAAAATCTGCTTGAAATCCATCAGCTTTAACAGAGAAACAACACTGTCTAATACTTCCAAAACCTTATCTGAGATGTACTCAAACTGGATAGATTGTATAGTATCCACTACAGCCTGTACCAGCTCTTGGATTCTATACTGCTTGACTAATATAATGGCCTGCTCCACAAAAACTTCAATTTTCTTGTCAATTTCGTACCGTAAAATGAGCTCTTGTGCATTTAAGTACACTCTGTTGATTTTCTCTGGAATTTCATACTCCTCTATCCAGTTCACAATGACATCTTTCGCAGTATCCAGCACTCTCTCTATGTCTTCATATGGAATTTGATCAGATAGTTCTTCCACATATTCAGTCAAGTCAAATGAGATTATATAGTCTCTCAGTCTCTCAAGTAACATCTTGATGTCAAATGTCTCAACAATCTTCTTCAGATCACTCAGCTTTTCCTGAAGTTTGGTTTTAATTTTGTATTTTTCATCCAGTTGTTTCAACCAAGCAGCACTGCTGTCCTGCAGCTTTTGTAAATCAATCTGTCTTATTATATCTTCAATACCATCAATGCCTCTGATGATTGTTTTGGTTATTTCATACCTCTCATCAAAAGCTTTAAGTTCATCTCCAATTTGTATCAAAATGTCAGAGACCGAATTGGCCCACGATCCACTCTCAATGCCATCTTTGATTCGAATAATCAGATCCCTAATTCTTGTTGCTAAATCAATAATATTCTTTTCTGAAGACTCCTTAAATTTCTCCGCATATGCATCAAGGTCATCTATTGATATAGTGTAGTCATGTATGAGGGAAATCAGCTTGTCCTTGACAATGTTGACTTTATTCTCTAGGTCCATGTTCACTATGATGTCATTCACTTTTTGAGGGAGTTCATCCAACTTGTTCCTGAAATGACCTATCAAACCATTGATATCTAAGCTGTTGATGTAGTTTTGGAGTGATTCAAATGTATGCAGAATTGCATTTTTCATTCTTTCAAAGGCAGCAGGGAAGCTCTCAATGAATGGAAAATAAATAATGTGACAGTCACTGTTCTTATCATATTTCACAAACCCAGAAGCACTAAACATTTGATTGTCTAATGGAATATCGCTAGATTTTGTTTCCATGCTCAAAAGATTAGTTTGAAGCACTCCAGAGAGCTGGACACCCATCTCATCTTTTTTGTTGTAAATATTGACATCTTGGTTGTAGGCATGATTATTTAGCTTCGACTTAAACTTCCACAATACAGACTGTTCATTAGGTATCAGCAAGCTGTCGAACTTGTTTTCAATGTGTGTTTCAGCTGACTCTCCATTTGGCAACATGTGTACAGCAGAAGCTCTGTATTCATGGGACTTCGCAATGGCCAATGGCTCAGCTTTCAAAAGGAACTTACTGTAGAGCTGACCAGTGTGTTTTCCATAGAACTTCACAGTGCCATCACTGTTCAAAATGGCATCGATCGTAAGGCTAAATGGCATGGCCATTGTGCGAATGTTATTTTCAAGACGTACATTTTCGCAATTCACTTGAGTCTTGCTGTTCATAACAGAAGACAGTCCTGCAAAATCCAAATCAAAGTTGTTACTTATCTGGGAATCGAAAACCTTTGCTGTTGTATCGCACTTGATGGTGCCAGCCATTTCTGCGTAAGTAAACTGACAGCTGTGCTTCACATTATCCTCTTCCCCATACTTGCCACTGAGGCTTCCAGCTACATCCATTTTGAATGGCTCCATTTTAAGGTTCCCATCACTGCTCAGTCCAAAATCAAATATCTCAAGGTCATTATTTGCACTTATCGATGTGACAAAGGGCCTCATATTAACCTTAATGTCGTGGTTGTAAGATGCTCCATCGCAGATGAAATTGTCAGTTTTGGAGCGGAAAGCCAAGGTCCATAAAGTTACAGTCAGGCTATGTGTGCACTCCGATCGCATTTTCTGTAAAGTACCCATCAAGGTATTAGACAGACTCAATCCTTGCTTATTGATACCAAAATTCATTGTGTTTCTTGCAGTTCCATCAAAGGCATTCCCTTTAAGAACACTGGTTAGATACACTTCTTTGGGTGAAATCTTACCCTCCGCACTGAGCTCAACTGTGTTATCCTGTGCTAATCCTTTTGATACAAGAGACATAGAGGCTCCATCCCCATCGATACCAGCATTGATAGTATTCTCAAAAGTCAAAGTGCTTCCCTCAACGGTTGTCATGCAACTGGTGGTCAAGCCATTTGCTCCAAACGTAAGTGTGCCTTTGTGTGTCCCACGTCCATCTTCGAAATTCAGCAATCCTTCTATATTCATTTCAAGGCCGTTACTGTTGAGGGATCCAGTAAGGAGAGAGTATGCACGATGTGTTGCATCATCCGCCTGGGTTTCAACTTTCAGTCTGGCTTCTTCACTCATGACATCAAGTTCAGCTTTACAGCGCAGAGCTTTTCCAAGGCCCGTCGTACTACCATCCGACTTCACAGACAGCTGGTCTTTCTTGTGCTTTAACTCTGCTACATGCTTCAGAATATCATTTTGCGCATTTGTTTTGGACAAAATCGACAGCTCTCCATTGACATAGGATCCTGTGATCACATTCTGACCCTGGATGATTGAGGAGTTAAACTTCAATGTGGACTCTCCTTTTCCTTCTCTTTTGAGCATATTGTAGATATAGGATTGGCTGAGGGTGGACTTGGCATAGAGATCGCCTATCCTGATAGATCCTTCAAAGTTTCCACCTCCAATGATCTCATCATTCATGGAAGCTGAATGAACCGAACAAAACACAATGGTCTGCAGACCAAGTGGACTAGATGCTTCAATCCTGTAGTTGGTCTTACCACTGATTTTATCAGCCATACTCATGGTTTCAAAGACAAGCAGACTGGCATCAAGTAAAGAATGACTGATAAATACATTTAGAATGTACTTCAGAGTATCATTGACTGTACCAGTGATCAAGCCCGTACCTATGTGAAGGGGGAAAAAAGTAATATTTAAATGTAATTGAAGTAAAATACATTCCAATAATCTAAAGATACCATAATGACAGACAACTTTGTAGATTAGGTCAATATGAGTTTTGATGACTTGCATACCTTCAATTTTGTATGACAGGGGTTTCAAGGGGCAGCTGGCCATCATTTTGAACTTAGCAATGTAATTGGGAACATCAACAGTGTTGTTTCCCCCTGTGATAAAGCCCTCCCAGTCATAAAAGTTGCTGTTCATCTTGACAGACAATTCTGCTAGACCTAACATGGGTAAAGAAAAGTCCAAAGCTTGGGGAATTGTGAATGATGGAATCTTGTAGTTGATCTCAGGAATATCCAGGCCAATGAGGGGAATTTGAATGTGTGGGAGTGTGAGGGTGGGAGGGATGTTGAGTTCAGCAGATGACTTTCCTCCCAAGAGAAGAGGAAGTGAAATAGAGATTCTGCCTTTGTTGAATTGGTATCTCAACAATGCATCACTGAACACAAAAAAAGAGAGCAAAGTCTATAGTCAATATCAATGTATATAATATACCTGTATATAAAGATAATTTTTTTATATTATTGCATCAAATATTTGTCTTTTGTAACAACACGCCCCTATCATCTAGATATAGGCTTCATGCGACAACTAGCCTCTACCCTTTTTTTAAAATGTTAAAAGTAACAAAAATTACCACTTACGATTTTAGATATAATTTTTCAGGCAAAGATGGCAAGGTGAGTTCTGGTGTGCTTCTCTTGCCCCTCTGTAAGCTTACAAATGTACTGCCTGCCTCTAATTTTTCCAGCCAAATATTCAGTGCCTAGGGACAAAAAAGACTGATTATGAAATGTTCATTTTCAACAAAGTCATTAAAAAAAAAAAAAAAAAAAAAAAAACAACAACACATATTTATACAAATCCCAAGCTTGATTTGTTGTGCTTACCTCTAACCCTTTAGAAACAATGTGACGAAGTTTCATGTCAGTCTTGGTAACTTTCTGTTCAAGGACATCATCAATTCTCGCCTGCAGCTGGCTACGGTACTCCTCCATATTTGGGAAAAGTTGATCAACTTCAGAGTTTATATCTGACTTCATTTCAAGTTCAACCTTGTCATTATCTGCAAAGTCACCAAGAAACTAGTTAAAAACCCAAAACCAAATTAATTCCAGGAACATTTGCTTCATGAACTCTGTGTGCTTGAATACCGTATCTGAGGATGGCTTTCTGCACAGATGTAGTCTCTGGCATGTTTAAGGCTGTTTCAAGCTGTAGGATGACCCCGTTGTTACTCTTTAGGGTGGCAGTGGCAGAGGTGTCCATCTGTAGTGCAGGCACTGCCAACTTAAGCTCAATCAGACCATCCCTCATAGACTCTAACCTAATAGATTAACCATAGATTAACATCAAACTGAGACTCCCCATATGTCTATGTCATGTTAAATAAAAGTCTTCTAGATATTTTTCCCCACTATTGAGTGTTCACTCTTTTTAAAATATTTAAAAACTTTGTAAAATACCTGGCATGCCCAACTAGGGAAAGTTGTGGGATGTCTTTGTTAGTTACATCAATTGTAATGCCATGCATCTTCTTTCCTTTAGCACTGCTATCTGTAACTGCCAACTTGATCCCAGCTTCAAGGTCATAATCAGGGATCTGAAGGTCGGTGGTGAGAATGTTCTTATTGCGGTTGTATTTCACAACTGCTGTGGCTTCAGTTGGGTCAGCACCTTAAAAAACATACTTTTAGATGGATTTCAAATTTGTACAAATTAGATAACTCCCATTCACTGAAATGCAAGCAATCCTGACCAAATAAATAAGTTTAAAAGTACATGATTTTCTGAGTTTACATATTATCCATAAACAGCATGCTACTGTACTTATTAATTGGTTGCATGTCGATGTGATTGGGCAAAATCTGGGTATTGCAAGACAAATCATTATCCTTTGAGGATTCTTATGCTAACCAAAGCTGCATTTATTTGAACAAAAATAATAAACTGTAATTTTGTGAAATATTATAACAATTATTTGGTGCTCAAGAAACAAACAAAAAACGTTCGAAAAATGTTTTAATATTTTAAAAGATTAATATTGTTACCATGATACATCATTCAGCATTCTTTGATGAATAAAAAGTTCAGAAGAACAGCATTTATTAAAAAAAAAAAGCTAAAAATAACTTTTAACAACATTTAAAGACACAAAACCCACAAAACATTTGAATTTCTGGATCTTAAAGCACAAAGATAAATGTTCAATGCCACTTTTTCAAATAAAATAAGAAATTAGTAATCATCAAAATAGTTTGAAGACTTACCTTCAGCCCTGAGAATAATTTTCAGAGAGTCGACTTTATGGCGTCCCTCTTTTCCTTCCCTCAGCAATGCATAGGCAATGGTTGCTGTATACTCAGGCACTTCTCCTGTAGGTTGAAGTTCCAGAGCAAGCCTGGAAAGAAATGATTTATTTTTAAGTGCATAGACCTTGGAATTAAGTTGTTTGCTTACTCTCCATCCACCTGTTTCTCACCTTGTCTCTCCTGTGAGTGGATAGTATGGGGCATTATTGGTGGAACTAGCATTTGAATAACGTAAAATTGTGCAGTAATTCATCCCAAGAAAGATGGGATTACACTCTGTGGAGTCGGTTCTATCCTCTACCATGGAGGGAACAATCTTAGTCTGAGTGGAGGTCATTGAGAGCAGCTTGTTGCTGTAGTGGGAGAGAGAGAAGAAACATCTATTCAATTCTAGTTTTTGAATAAAATACTGTACTGCTCAATCAGTCATACAAAATAAAGTGACCCTTAAATATATCAAAATATGCCAAAGTATGAACGCATGGTGAGAGAGCATCTGGATACAGAGAGTTCAGATGGCCTACCTGATGCTAAAGAGCTGGATGTTTCCTTGTGGTGCAAGTATGGAGAGCTTGACCTGACTGTCACTTACAGTGACCTTGGCATTCACAGCACTTTCATGGTACATGTTTGTATGTGTTTCAATCCCAGCTACCACAAATTCTGGGATATAAACACCCATCTGGGTAACAAACTCCATTCCCACAGAAGGCATGAACGAGAGCTGTTGCTGTGAACAATAACAGAAAAATATCAACAATCTGCTACTTAAGTGTGACACCACAAAATTCACACTTGACTAGTGAGAAGGATTACCATCATGCGATCAATGGTCAGGCCTCCTTTGGCTCCGGGGGCCAGAACTCCAGATAGGGAAAGCTTCAGTGGAAAACCAGCACTTGTAGGTAGTGTAAAGGCTTTGTCCAGAAACATATAGTGGACAAAAAGCTCATTCTCCAAGCCAGATATCAGCTTTCTCATGAACTGCAATAAAAAGAGATGAACATATATACCGCAGTTAGATTTAGTTGAAGACTTATTTTCAGGGTATTATTTTCAAAATCTACAATAAAATAACACTTACATTCACAGACACCGACTTAAACGTTTCTGTGTATAGTTTAATGTAGCGAACAATGAGATTGAGCTCATTAGTCTTTAAGTATCCTAGTTCGTTTCCCATAAATCGCAGGTAGGCCAAGCCTTTAGGGGTATCTTCAACTTGTTCAAGGCGTTTTTTGAACTCTGAGAGGTATTCTTCAACACTCCTCATGATATCCTGAGGGACCTAAGGGAGAAGAGATTTTTAAGCTTATTTTGATGTATTTTCATTATACACTGAACCGATTCTTTATTTCATACCTGTCTTTTCATCTTTTCACTTCTTAAAGGTGAAATCCACTTATCCAAAACCCTTTTAATGGGATGTGGAATCTTTTCGTTGACCCAATACATGGCTTTCGATATGGTATCAGGGAAGAAACCATTTTCTCCAAAGAGAACCTCAATAGCCGGCTCAAAGCCTTCACCTTCAAGACCAATCTAAGAAAGAAGTCATCACATGCATAAAAAAAATGTGGAAAATATGAACACAACAGAGAATTTTAATTATAAACTCATAAAGTACCTCCAGTATTTCTGCATTGAAACTGTCAAGTGTGGTGGCTAACATGACTTCTCTGGGCATGTAATTGGCAGAATCAAAAATCATGTTGCTTTCTACTGAGCCAACCAGCGGGATGTCAATTTTGTAGTTATGTGAGAACTTCGTGAAGTCCATAGGCTTAAAGCTTGCATCCCCCAACACAGCTTTAAGAATGTAGTCTTTTGTTCTAAAAATAAACAAAACATACATTTATTAGAGATGCACAATATATCAGTACGTATATTGGTTATTGACCGATATTATTACACTTATTTTTACATTTAAATTAGCTGTCATCATCTAATGGTCCCTTAAATTCATATTTAAAACATTACCAACTTAATGCAACACTGTAAAATGCAATTTTTAAAAGTTTTCATGTAGCAAATTATAATGTTATGATACTTATATTCACAGTAATTGATTTTATTATTTTAGTGTTTTATTTATAATTTATTATGACAAATTAATACAGAATTTTAATAAACTTGTCAGTTATCTACAATACCATGAAAATAATTATAACATTTAATATCAATGTATTCCTTTTGTTTGCTATGAAGACTAAGTTTATCTTGACAAAATAAAACATCCACTGTAAAACCTCCTAATCACATTTTTGTTTCCAACAAAAAATAATTTTACATTATAAGGTCTTCATAATAGACACAATCATCATTAGAAATATTAGTGTACTTACGTGCTCAGGTTTGGGTCTTCTGATTTCAAAATATTAGCAATATGAGAGGAGACAAAGCTTTTAACTTGCTCATTTTCCTCACTCTTAAGTGTGCTTAGCACCTTGTTTGCCTCCTTTGGGTTCCTCATGAGCATCAGGTATGCTGCTATGCGTTTTTGGGCAGGTGCCTCTGAATTCTCATACTGCTGTATCAGGGCAGCTGTCACCTAGTTACAAAAAATAAAAATATCAAGCACTTTAGCAACGAAGCAAGTTTGTGCTCTCTGGTTTTCATTTTAAATTAAGTATCCAAGTGCATCAAGCACTAAATTGAATTTAACAGTCTGACTGATGTATCTTTAAGAAGTTCTAGTTTGGAATAGGGATAATTTAAACACTGTAAATCTTAACAAGAGTTGATTTACATCTGATTCCATTTCCATGAGTCTGAAAGCCTGGATAGCTGCTTTTTGTACTGGCAGAGAAGCGTACGTCTGGCCCATGCAGTTTAGGAGAGAAGACTTCAAAGATGGGAATCCCTCCATGTACTTTCCCATGACACCAATAACCTATACAAGAAAAACTTTGGTTAATATTGAAAAATTTATGTTTAATACATATTCATCAGACAGACAAATAAACACAGTCTTGTTAGATGTGATACATACCCTTAATGTAAGGTAAGTACTGTCTTCATCTCCAGAACAATCACCCAGCATAAACTCCATGAATTCAGCTACTTCCTTAACGTCTGGCATTGATGCTGCTTGGTCTTGAGGAAGTCTGATGCAAAATATGGACATTCATCCATTATAATTTCAATGGACATAATCCGAACAGAAAATCACATGACCTACAGTATCCTAACTGAGAAGCTAACTGATTAAATATCATTAGCACTTACTGTTTCACTGTGTTGGCAAGAGCGTACATGATGGCTTTGCTTGGCTTGTTTTGGGCCATGCTTAGCATATCTCTAAGCCTATGAGGGCTGGCCTGGGGTAAGAGACTCAAAGCATAAACGATAGCATCCACTTCTCTGGCTGACTCATCAAAAGTCCTGAGGATCTGCATGATGGCACTGGTACATTCATCGGTTCCACACTGAAAGAGCGCCTGCCACGTAAGCCACTCTGAGATCTTCATCATCTCATCAGCGGCTCCAGACAGTGTCTCGTTTTTCAAGCCACGGATTTCAGACACCAACTTGTGGAAGAGGCTGGCTCTCTGTTGACTCTTTCCTGAGCTGCTAAGCATATTTAGCTCTCTCATTGTGGCAAGCGCATCATCCTTTGACTGAACAGGAAGTTTGTCCTCCGCCTCTTCTAAAAAGAGCTTCTTCTCAAGAGTGTCTGAACAGAGCAGAGATGTTTGCTTATTCATATTTTCATACACCTCTCAAAATCTAAATATGTCTTGTAAAATACAAAGTCAGTTTTAGATTTTTACAGCTTAATGCTACCCACCATCTTTGTTGAAATATCTGTTGTTTATTTTCACTGAATCCTGTAGAGTTAGACTTTGTTTTACTTCTGAGGAGATACCATACTGCCCCCTATAGGAGAAAAAAAAATTACGCTTCATGAACATTTTAGAAGTAGGTATTCTGTCATCATTCAATTGCTCCACACCTGAAATAATTGATATTGAATAAATTATTCAGTTAAATTCTTATCCTAACTCTCAAATCAAATTGACTTTTTCATGGCATTATCGTAATATCCATCACATCACATATGTGCTATGACAGGTTTGACATCAATTGTGATATCATCATTATAAAACAATTATTTCTGGGCAGAAATTACATACTCATGTGAGAACGGGATGAAAAGATGCTTCTCTGTACACTGAGCTTCAGTCATGTGCTTTCTCCTGTTATCAAACTGATAATTGCAAGTCTGTGTACTGCTGATTAGCTTAGAAATAAGTCCATTCTGCAACGATAAAGTTGTTTGAGTTATATTTTTGACTGACACGGACTTGAAAGAATAGATATTGAAAGAAATAAGGTATGCTTTTCCTACCAGTCCGGGCAAGAGGGACAAGGGGCTGGTGGGGAGACTGTGAGGTGAGAAATGGCTGCAGTCTGACAGATCTCTGACCACAGTGACATCTGTGTCGATATCTTTCCGTGAGTTCACTGTGACAGCAGTCTTGCATATACCATGAATCGTACTCTTAAAGATAAAAGAACAGAGAAGTAGTTAGGGAAGAATCTATATTACATCAGTAGAATGAGATACAAAGTCTGAAACCACACTGAAAATCAGCATGTTTTGAACCTTGAAATAAACAAAGTATAAGACTTAGGATTCAGCATTTTTTCTGGCTCACTACTCAAATATAAAAGCAAATTTGTGACAATGACCAAGACCACAACAAGTGGTCTTATTGCACATATCAGATTATGCGTTTTACAAATCATTTATACAAACAGTTATGTAGATTATGTAGACTGCATTTACTCACCATTTTCTCATTGTGCTCTTCCTCCAGGAGTGGCGCGAGAAGAGCAGAGATGATCCCTCTTTTGATGTTTAAAATGTTTTCTGGTTCATCCTTCTCTGGATAAATGGAAACACTGATTACCTGCTCCACCACAAAATTTAGAGGGTTCCTGGAAAGGGGGTTTCAGAAATTAAATGCTCAATAAATAAAAGATGCATCATCATTACTGAAGGAAGAGGATGTATTTCCTCTAAGGAGAGGAATATGATAGATAATATGGGCTGTTGTTCCACATACTTCTCCATGGCAAGCTGGAAGGCCTCGGCTCCAGCAGCCTGCCTGTAAACAGGCTGACCCTGAGCGTCAATGACAGACACCTCGCTCAGGACACATTCTGTTGTGCGAAGGACGAAGCTGCAGGTCTGTGGGACCTCAATTTCAACCTGATGGTGGAGAGAGAAATTACAGGCATTATTATCTATTAACATGAAAAAAAATATTCTGATTAAATCGCTTTAAGAAGACAGTATAGAAATGTATAGTGTTAAATGTATAATGTATAACATAATATTAAACAGGACATTAGAATGATTTCTGAAAAATCATGTGAGACCGACAACCAGTGGCATGGCTGGTGAAAATTCAGCTTTGTCATTACATGAATACATTTATTTATAAAAATATATATTATATAGAAATTTTAAATAGAAAAAAAAATCTATATAACATTTTTCTTAATTTTGATTAAATAAATTTGAGAGATTTGTGAACACAAGAGTGTTAAAGAATGTATTTTCTTTCAAAGTTAAATATATAAAGGCAAGTTATGCTGTTTTAAAGATTTTTTGTACCTGACAGGAGATCTTTGGCCCATTCCTGAGGTTAGCTGTACCCGTCACCCCATTTTTGCTCTCGGCTGTATACTGATAAACATATTTTCTGAGGTTCTTGAACCTTGCAGACACTAGAAAAGGAAACAAGAATTTAATAATTTTAAGTAAGTGTTACTATGATGTCAGTGATAAATATAACAACTTTGTTGTTGTCATTGTTTCATATGTTTAGAGTTGATCATGATTTCTGCAGTACTTCAGAGTCAGTTCTAAGTAATCAGATGAACTGGAGACCTTTGGACGTCTTGTTGACAAAGTGGCACCTCTCTGATTCAATACTCTCGTACTCTCAGCATATACACAAGGTTCATGTACCAGGGTTCAGTGCTGCTATCTTCTGCAGTCGATAGTAGCACAGTAGGCCAGACTAAAGTAACTCATCTTCATTGGTTGCAGACAGGTTAATGTATGTCATGACTGACCTAAGGTTAGTTATATGAGAATCAACATGTTGTGAATTAGTCACTTACATGGACATATGGGCAGTTGTCCTTCCCCACTCTCTTCCTCAACCTCAGTGTTTGCTTCAACAGAGGCATAGAAAAAAATGGCTGAATTAAATACATGTTATATTTGACAAAACACAACAAATTTTAGGAAAGGAGGTAACACTTTATTTCGATGGTCTACTTTAGACATTCTACTTAAGTAATTTTGCAACTACATGTCAACTAGAAGTCATTAGAGTATTAGTAGACTGTCTGCTTAATATCTTCTAACACTTTATTTTGATGGGTCCATAATATACTACATACTGAATATGAGAAACTTTGCAACTATATGTCAACTTATTCTACTAAACCTACCCTGCTACTTTGAAAGTTAGTAGACATGCAGTTACAAATTATTGAGAATTAGTTGACATGTACACGTAGTTACAAAGGTACTTATAATTAGTAGAATGTCTAAAGTGGACTATCAAAATAAAGTGTAATGGGAAAGGAGGACAGAAGAAATCTCTAAATTAAATACAAGAACAGCGAATATCATTGATTTCTATTCTGCAATATCTTAACATTTACAATTGTAATTTAAAAAAACAAAAAAGTAAATAGCATAAACACATTTTAGGAGAAATAAGGATAAAATAAGAAAACTAATGGTAGATAGATATAAAATCTTACCTGTCAATAAATGTGCACTAAGGATGAGTAAAAGACACAACTTAGTGTCCATCTTTATGGGCACTAAATCGTTTTCTTACAGTTTTTTTCCCCAGCTTCTCTTAAATACTCCCATCCAGACCCCCCCTTCAAATGAAATCTCCTCCAATCAGTCAAAAGACCACAAAATGACAACTCTGACTTGTCATTCAAAGTTCAGAGCATGAGTATATCAAATGTGAGAACACAGGGATCACGCACAGCACAAAAAAATTGTTAATATGTGCATACATTGTTGACTAATGAAACTAATGAGGATTTTTAAAAGACACAATTAACATTTTTTTTAAATTATACAATTGCTAAATAAAAAGGTGATATTTTGTGGTCAAATAAAACTTAATTGACAGTTTCTGGGGTCTTCACCCCCGGTCCCTAAATTTCTGACTGTACTGTATTTCCCATTGTCCTACTTTAAAAGGAATGTCGTAACACCTGATTCAAAGATCTAATCAATAAGTTAATTAAGTAACAGTGTATAGGAGTCCAAACTGATATGTTAAACACGTAAAGAAACTTTCATATAGTTGCTACATACTACATAGTGTTGCACAATATTCACAATCATCCTGACAGTGGGGTACAAAGTTAGCCTTTAACCTCTTTTTTAAGCTATACAATAAAAGAAATAGCAACTTTATGTCACAATGCATATAACATGTATGGCACATTTGCAAATAAACGGGTAGCTAGTTTGCATAACAAATATTTGATGTTATTATAATGTGTTATTTCATCTGATGTTTGTAACAAAATAAAATTAAATGTATTATATTTTTTTAAAAATGCAATTATAAGTAGAAACTGACATTATGACATATTTCCATCCATAACCTACAAGTGGCATATATAGGAACTCTATAAATCAAGCAAAACATGAATGTTTTTTTTTTCTTTGAAAAAAAAAAAGTGATGTAAGTCTAATGTTTCAAATGCATGATAGACCCATAAAAAAGAAGAAAAAAATGTATTTTTTGACAAGGGCTAATACACTGCATCCATGAACTCCATCATTTCCTCTCACACAAAAATCACATCTCAAGCTGAACAGTTTGAAGTCATTGGATGATGTAATTGTATTTTATGATAGATACTCCAAGACTTTGTGGTAGCTTAACACTTACCGAATACCAGTTTTAAAAAGAAAAGCAATCGTTAACCCAGTCTAAGCACAGTGATTCTGTCAATAATTAGGCCGCGCTGAACTGCGCAAGTGCGCATGCGCAGAACTATTCCAGTCAAACTTCCGTGGACTTTGCACCTGACAACTTCGGCTGATTCCGATGGACAGTGTACTTTAAGATGTTTATAAGATGGCTCGAAAACGCGTCAAATTCAAGCGGAAATTAAAGCATAAAAAGAAGGACAAGTCTAAAATAGTTCCTACTAACGACGACCGACCAGCTACGGAAGAAATCAAGGTTCAAGACGAGCTGCTTGTACTGAACTCATCGACGCGCGTGAACAAGAAAAAGAAGTCCTCCAAACAAGCGCACATCACATTTCTGCCAGAGAAATACCAACCGCTGGTTGAGGATGATGTTGTTGACCAACCAGATGACAATATCGAGAAAAAACAAGACAAATATAAAAATTTAAGAAAAGTATGTGATCAACTTAAAAAAGTTATGGTTAAGCTATTAACGTCTATCTCAGAATTAATTATCTAGTATAAAGCGACTAAATAATTTAATTGTAGCCTATATTATTTAGATTTGTCTTCTCAGCACCTTTTTTGTTCTTATTCAAGAACATAGGCCTATATCTAGTTCTTGAAACTTAATCTAATCACATTACCA
The DNA here is from genome assembly GCA_032357445.1 of Enteromius radiatus. Lineage (NCBI taxonomy): Eukaryota > Metazoa > Chordata > Actinopteri > Cypriniformes > Cyprinidae > Enteromius > Enteromius radiatus. Next base: position 10,916,518 of record JAUCMS010000031.1, on the reverse strand, counting down.
CAGATAACTATTATAATCTATTAAATTATATCTATATATGTTTTAGCAATATATTATCTTTATCAATAGGCTAATAATAATAATAGACTTTTATTAATACTATAAATTAATACTAATTTATCTAAGTACTAGCAAATATAGCATATATTATAAATATAGCATAGGAACTTTATTCAAGTATGTTCATAGTCATTTTAATTTACACTTGATAGTTCACTGCAGACATTAGGCTAACTTTAAATACATTTTTAAAATACATGCCCATAGTACATAGTATGCTTAGGTTAAGATTAGTAGAATAAGTTGACATGCACTAGAAACTTAGAATGTCTAAAGTAGACTACCATAATAAAATGTTACCAAATATTCATTCATCTTTGTTTATCCATTTTGTGTTTTTTACAGAATATGGGGAAAGCTCTTCGTTACAGCTGGAAGTGTCTGGTGGTTGGACTGCAGAATCTGAGCACAGCCTATTCCATGCCGCTGGGTGCCGGTGCCACAATAGTGCCAGACATCCACAGGGCCAGAGCAAATGTCTAACACGTGACTCAAGACGAGCCGGTTACATCACGGGTAGTTCAGTAATCAATGTTGGATCTTTTTTTATGCAGCCACTTATCAATGATATGTAACTCTGATTTGAAAGTGCAATAAGAGAGGGAATCAATTAGTGTGATCATTTGCCTTAAACAAGAAGAATTAGTAGATGTTGTGATCGACTTTGATTAACACACATTCTTCTGGTAGTGCATTACACATGAAAACATGGATAGTTCACCTAAAATGATAATTTTATGATCATTTAGTCTAGATTATTACTAGTGTAGTTCAACCTGTATGAGTTCATGTTGAATATAAAATAAGATATTTTGAAGAATGCTGGTAATCCGATCAAACATTTCACTACTATGGAAGTCAATGGGGACCAACAACTGTTTGGTTTTTCAAAATAGCTTCTTTTGTGTTCAACATGAGAAAGAAACTCGTACAGGTTTGGAACGACATGAGGTTAAGTAAATAATTTTTCATTTTTGGGTGAATTGTTCCTTTAACATTACAGGTTTAGATCAAACATGTAATCTTTGATGTGATGGGTAAACTAAGTAGAATAATGATACTGTGGATGTCAGGCCAGTGTTGAACAGGTGCAATGAATTATGTTAAAAATTGTGTTATAAAAAGCTGTATTGCTTCTCAAGATTGAATTATTTTTAAGAATGTTGAAAGTACCAACATTCATATCAGCATAAATGTAATGTGTAATGTTAAATTATAGCTACTTTTTGTAATTACACCTATGAACAAATAGTTTTATAAATAGTTGTTTACAAATAGTTTTAACAGGATGTGGATTTTGAATTAAACCAAAATGTTGCTATTAAATGTGTAAATTAATGTATTCACATTAATAAACAGATAAAGCAAATGGGTTGAATAAAAAATAGTTTTGAAGTGATTTCATGCCTGAAACTTTCACTTGTTCACCAATAGGTGACAGCATTGCTTAGGACAACATAACTGTATAAATGAATTGTGTAAAGGACAAAATAACTAAAATAATTTGCACTTGCATAGAGAGGCAGACAGACAATATAGAAAATATGTATTTTTTTAATTAATAAATGGATTAATTAATGCATAAATTATTTTTATTAAATTATTTGCAGTTGTTATTAATAAAAAATAAAGAGGGCTATGGGTAGCAAGATTAAAGTAAAAATCCAAGATACAATCAAGATAAGGATGTGGCCGCTTTATATCTTTCTCATACACAATACTCTTTCCTGTTTGATGTTTTCTGGGTTGTTAAATGTTTATTATTAATTCATTCATTTAATCCCCATCATACACCAGGGATTTCCCCACAGGTTAATTTCCAGTAATTTCATCATTACCTCAGATTCACCACTTACACAACACACCTCATTGCTTTCATGTTTCAGGTCTACACATACTGTAGCCAACAGGCACGTTGATGGAGTGGAATGAGCGTGACAAAGTCAGCGCAAACGAACTACATTCACCGCAACATACCGTATAGTGTAAATCTACGCCAAGATAGTTCTAGGCATTTGTAAAGTGAATTCAGTATCTATACCACTGTTGTTTCACAAAGGGAGGGATGGTAAAAGTGAGCCAACAAGATGGCCATCAGCAAGGAGGGAAGCAGCTGTTAGAGAGATAAGAATGTTTGAGACCTAAACTGCACTTTTTTTTATTTATCAGAGGGCGTTGGACAGGGATGCATGGTTGAAATGTGATCTATGGACCAAAGGAGATTAAAGGTTCATGGGTGTATTCAGCTGGCACTCTCCCCTTACAGGTGCTATGGTAGAACTTGACTTAATAGGTGGGCTGTGATCACTCAGTTGCGAGATAAGAAAATGCTCTTGTCGCCAGGCTGTTCTGCAGCGTAGAGTGAAGAAATGCACATTTTTGTTTAATGTTTTTATCTATAGTCCCAATAATAATAGTACTCATATAAAAGTCATAATAATGAACCACAAATATATCTGAAAATAAGTATAAAATCATAACAGACATTATTTTAAACTCCTTTCATCTTATATATACACTTATATTTTGAGTTCATTTGGGAGGCATTTAAGACCAAAAATATATCAACAGTAATTTGAACTAAATATTAAATGCATACTTTTAATAGTGTAATTTAAACTTTTTTTGTATTCTTATAGTTATAGTATTTTTATGTACTTGCACATTATATACTTTAATATTTATGTTTGTATTTTTGTTAAAAAGAACTGACAAAAAAATCAGGTTTTGTTCCCAAAGCATGATCTAGGTTGTTTTGTGGCAAGAAATAATATTCAGATTATTATGATAATATTTTCGCTTTGATCTTATCAAGTTCCCGTTAACATTAAACATCAAACTAATTCAAGTCAACGTCAACGATTTTTTAAAAGTCTTCCAATATTACACACCGCTTTCAGTTGCCTTGCCATTATTTATTAGACCTCCCAAATTTAGAAAGCTGAATCCAATTAAAAAACATGAAGCCACTGATGTTGTCTGATAAATGTGGTATTTACCTCCAGCTCCCTATATTCATTTTCAATTACAGTCAGTTTGTGTCATTTAATAAATTTAAGCAAGGTGTTTTTGTTAGGGATAAAACCCAAAGTCTTCTACTCTATGATGAGCGTGCTCTCTGATAAAAAGAGACAGCTGAGAAATTATTAGAAGCAGGAGGCTACAATTATTAAAATCTGCCATTCAGTCCCAAAGTTTATCCTTATGTGGGTTAATATCTGTCATGTAATTGCTTCAAGACACAAAAGGATGCAATGACTTCATCATCTAAATAATCTGCCTTTGTCAATAAATATACTGGGTGCAAATTAAAAAGCTGAAATCTTCCCAGCACTTGAAGACATTGACAGATTGTGTTTCATAATGTCACAATCAAACACAGACTGACTGACTCCGTTCCAATAATAACATCTGACCTACAAAGAGGAACAAGAACCAGCGGTCTGGTGGAAGATGCACAAAAGGCCAATAAAAGCATCAGCACTTGTTATGATATTTATATTCACTGTTGCTTTAAATAGAAACTTGAAATATTTTCTAGTTTATTGCAACAGAACAGGTTTGAGACAACATCATCTGGATAACAGGATATAACTAAAAAACTGAACTTTCTGTTTTGCCTTGTTAAACCTATGAAACAAAAAACTAAGATTAAATATTTCTGATATTATATCAATAATATACTGTTATATTAAGGCATTCAAAAGAGTGTCTTGAAGACTTAAAACAAAACTTCCAGTTACTTGGAGATAAAGTAATATAAAACAAAATATCTAATAATACAATATGATACAATAATAATATATAAAGACCAAAAACATCTAGTTTACCCACTCATACTTATTTAATCCAATATATTTTTGCTGTTTTACATCAAAATTAAGATTGTATTTTTCAATTTAACATAAAGCTACTTACATTTATGTATTCATTCAGCTTTTTATTCAAAATCTGTCTGTCTATTGACAGAATAAGATATACTTAGTCTGTCTGTATTGTAACAGCGTCCATTTTAATAATATTAATCATAGAGCTTAATGATATCCAGACCACTTTAAGTTTAAATAAACATATTTTTAGTTTGATGTCAAGTCAGCCTTAGTGATGAAGCTGTGAAGCTACAAAAGAAATAAAACATATTGTGAAATCCTGTATTCGATTAATCAATTCACAAAGAGTCCAAACCTTAAGCACCTGTTTTAAATTTACTATTGCTATGATACACCTGGAGATCTCTTGGACTGGCTTATTGATCATGGGTGGATGGATGGTGCAGGGGCTCCTATCACGGAGGTCTCTGCTCTGGCTGGCTGAGTCACTGCTTTAGGCACCTTATTAATCAAACTACGCCTACACTATCTCCAGCCCTCTGATACATCACTCTCTACAACTGACATTCAGCTATTCGGCCACCAATCAAGAGTGCTGCCATTTAACCCAGCCCAATTTAACCTCAGCATTTGGGCTCTTGCCCATGAGACATTTTGCTGAAAAATGACAACATTTGAAGGCAAGGGCACATAACAGTATATAATGGTATAATTATAATACAGAGTTTGAAATAAGTTATGGAATTTATTAAAATAACTGTTTTCTGTTTGAATATATTTATTCTTATGAACAAAAGCTGAATTTTTAACAGTCATCACTCATTATTATTACTCACATGTTATTATTATTATTAGTATTGAAAACGATTGTGCTGCTTATTACTTTGATGTAGGGCCCTAGGGATTTTAACCTGTAAAAAAAATGAGAATTTGAGGATAACAGCCAAAGGGGATTGAAAAGGGGGGTGCTGGACGATAGATATCTAGATAAGGTATGGAAGTTTAAGAGTATGATGGGATGTGTAGCCATGTGGAATTCAGCGTGTGGAATTTGGGGGATGCTGCCGAATGATAGATGTATGGAATGGGAAAAAAGGGGTGGGGTGGGGCGAGGGACTCTTGCTGGTGCGGTCCACGAGGTGGGTGCAATGCTCCAGGTCGAGTTTACCTACTGTTGTGGCAGGAGGGGGAAAACAACCTTCTCTGGTGGGATCTGTCCATGCAGTGGGTGCAGGAGCTCTGACTTTCTAGGTCTGATGCTGAACAGAGGTATGAGTGAGCAACCCTTGCAGGAGTGGTCCACACAATGGGTGCAATACTCCTGTTTTGGGTTGTCCACTGAAATAGCAGCATGCATGAACAACCTTCTTCGGCAGAAGCTGTCCACGCGGTGGGTGCAAGATTCTGGCTTGGGATGGCCATGGCGGTGGCAAAAAGAGCAGGGGTTCTGCTGGCCACTGTTGGGGAGGCCCAGGACATGGAGAGCTTTTGAGAGCTTTTTTGATAATGGATTGATCTGAGTGGATGTAGCTTTTGAAAGCGCTTGAAGACCAAGGGTTTGAATTTGCTTTTGCAAATTGGCTGCACTTTTAGCTGCTCCAATTCTGAATGAAAGTAAAGAAAAATTTCCCGTTGGAATGCCGGACTGGAGGAGGACTGCTTTGATGTGTTTTTGAAACCAGAAACATGAAGCTGGCCGATTGGAGTCGTCGGTGAACAAGGGGTCGATTGTGGACAATAACTGGGAATTTCTGTAATGAAGAAAGGCTAGGAGAGTTTGGTAGGGGCGGATGGGATAGACAAGATCTGAAATAGTAGTTTGGATGTTTGGGTCGAATTTAGAATTAACCGTGAAATCAGAACATCCGGGTGTGGCAAACTGGACTTGGGGCTGTCTTGTGCTACTCTTTGATGGAACTGATATGTAGGTTTTTTATAGAATTGAGATGAATGAGGTGATAGACAAAAGGGAAATGGGAATTGGAGGTTAAATTGGAGATGGAAGGATTTGAAAGTCTTCCTAGCGGTAAAGTAAGATTGCAGGGTTCTGGGGGTGACTGCTTGCAGGATAGAGTCGAGTGAGGATTCGAGTTGAGGTCTTGGGGGATGAGTCATGGGAATATTAGTCTCCACATCTGGGGCCAGCATCCTGAATTTCTGGAAGGAGAAACGAGAAAGGAGTGAGCAATCTGGTTCTCCTTTACTGGAATGTGTTTAGCTGTTAAAACAAATTGGTCACAGGCTAAGATCCAGATCAGGCATCTTAGGAGCGGCATAATAGCAGGAGAGTGGGATCTATGCTTATTAACCTCTTAGGGCTTAGTGGCCACATACGTGTACAGAACATTTTAGCACTTATGTCCACAATTGTATGCACTGCTGAAC
>JAUCMS010000031.1:10864161-10900044 GCA_032357445.1 Enteromius radiatus | reverse complement strand
GGAACGTTATCTCATTTCACTATGTACTGTAACATGTATATTGTTGAAATGACAAATAAAGCAACCTTGAACCTTGATTCTGCCATTTTTGTTAACAAGATTGTAAGGAAGTGTTGAGGAAAATAATGAAAGATGTGACTTTGACTCACAATGCCAAATCAGATCACAAAGGGTCAAGGGATATATACAGGCGTGATCCAGATACGAGATACTTATCCAGTGATAACAAAATTTACAGTTTAAAAGAAATGAATACTTATGTTCAGCAAGGATGCATTAAATTTACTGTAAATCTTTTCTAATAATATTTATTTTATTATAATGTTACGAAAGATTTTTCTGTGATAAATAAAGTCGATTCATTATACTGAAAAAGTTACTGGCAACCAGCTGCATAATTACAGCAAATCTTTTTACAGTCTTATTTTTACAATTCACTTTAGTGCTAGAAATTACACACCTTACTTTCAATCTACTACAGACTTGAGCAGATAGTTATTAGTGACAACCTTTAAGTAAAGCATGACACTAGAAATATAGCATTATCTAACCAAGCTCCCTGGCTCAGCAGTTTTACACTGTAAAAAGCTGCCAACAAACTTTATGCTCTAAACAAGTCTCAGAACGCCTGGTAAAACTGGAATCATCAGGCATGGCCGTGTATGGACAGCTGCTTTGGCGTTCAGTCAAAACCAAACATATGGTGCTGACGTGAAAACGAACAGACGTAACCAATCACGCAAACATATCAAAACTGCTGTCAAAGTTGTCAGTGATATCAAATATGGTGAACAGGTCAGCAGGGATTAAGGTTGTGGATAGAGAACTGACATGGCCCAAGATTAATGAGTTAATGGCTGAAAGGAGATCAGTGGATTTTAGGATCAGTGGCTGAATGTGTAAGCTGAAGTGTGCACCGCATGTTTGGATATGGGTCGACATGGCTGGTGTCATACCAAGCGCTGAATTACGACTGATCTGGAGCGCTTATTATGTGATAGTAGATGTAGAGGATCACCGGAGCTAGTTCTGTTGGATGAGAGCAGGATCTGTTGATCGTAAAGAAAGAGTCTGATGACAGATTGGTCTGTAGGGAGGCAGCGAGGAGATAAAGGCCACACGTGGGAGGCTTAGTGTCACTGTTTGTGCTGTGTCAAGCACGTGCTGCATAAAGTTAATTCTCTTGCTGTGAAATTCAAGTTTGAATCTAGAAGTTTTAAAAATGTTTTGGGGAAAAATGTGCACACTTGTAACACAGTTGCCATTCTCATAGTTTATAGTTAAGTTATGGGGGTTTGGTATGTACTGATGAACTGCATATTCAAAAATGCTACAGAAACAGCTTAGTGATGCTTATTATAACGGACCAGGAAGGGGCATTTTTGTGTTTTGAGAGTTTAAACTAATTTAGCGTTTTGTATTGTATTTAATAATATATGTATTTAATTTTTTTAGTTTTACTTGATTTGTGGTTGCATGCAGTTACAGTAGATTATCTTACTGTTTATTTCACAAGACCTATAGGGGGCAATATGCATACATGTATAAGGACATGTACAAGATACTTAGATGTATCATTTAAGGGTTCAATGCCTTCTTAAATTATAATATATTTAAATGAAATTAATCTAATATTAGAATAAATAAAAAATGTTAAATTGCAATAAATTCGCATTTAATTAATCTAGACTATTCTGTAACAGGTTTCCATTTTTAAAAATACCATAATCTTTTACCGGGGCATGTTGTCACAACAGGTTAATGCATGTAAATTAAATATATATTTACTAGTTAGAAGTAAGACATACCCTAAAAAATAACTGTCCAAAAGTAAAACTACAATTAAAAAAGGTCTAACTAATAAGCTCTGGGAAAACATAAAAAAACGTGTGTGGAGCACGTGCTGCATAAATTATCTTGCATTGTTTTAATTCAGTAAATAATAAATAGTATTAATAAAGGAAGAACATTTTAAGCACATAGCCTACTTGAAGCACAATCGCCATTATCGTACATATTACGTACGGAATACATATTCATGTTTATAATGCCAAAAATTGTGACAACTAAACCCAGTCTTTCCATATATACAATGTAAATCAACATAAAAAAATGCTTTCAAAATGTTGAGTTCTCATGAAAGTTCGCAGCTATAAATAGTACGCCAAATAAAAATGAAATGTCGTGAAATTAATTGATACGCAAAAATGGGCTTCGACGTGTATATGCTACGCGATGGGTAGGATTGGCTGATTTGTACTTCTGCGTCAAACCTACGCTGTAGCCTTTTTAGGGTTGTGGGGTAGATGCGTATAATATGTGCGCAAAAAAACTACGTATCAAGTGCACGCCAACAAATGTCAAATGCTCACGAAAACTGCGTATTTATAAGCATGCCAAGCAGTGCCTATACACGCCAAAGTCCGTTTTTTACGTATCAACATCGCGAGTTTTCGTTTTTATTTGGCGTACCGTTTATTTGTGCATTTTAGTGTCTGAAAAAATATGCACATTGAAAAACAAAGACTTTTCACTCAGAAATTGCAGTTTCCCAATTAATTGCAAAGAAACAGCAACATCCAATTAAATATAAATTTAGATGTAGGCCTAGCTAAAACTTAATTTTCTTGTAAATGTCCTTGTTCATTAACTATGAAAAATCATTTTAGAGTATATCCACATTTAGTAGGAAACAAAAATAACTTAAACCAAACATAAATGGAATGCCGCTTTGAACCAATGGAAATATCAAAGCTGAGATGAGATCTTGTGGTTTCAAGGTCTCCGCAATGTTACAGTGCCACACAATAGTATATCTGTAAGATGTAGTCAGTAAACAACACAGAATACTTCACATGTAGGAATTGTGGGCGACAGCTTGCCACTACTTGTGTTGTTATCTTAGTTGTACCCGCTCATGTGGTGCATTATCTCGAGCTTAGTAAGTCGCTTAGATAACTAGGGGCAGCTTTGAAGAACATTTTAACCACAGATGATAAAATAAGGGAGGCAGGAACATTTCATTCACAAGTAGGGAATGGCTAATTTGTGAAGAGAGGGAGAAAGAAAAAAGTGGATGGGGAAAAGAGAAGGTGGGGCAGAAGAATAAAGATGGAGGGTCTGTGGGTGATAAAGGAGAGAGAAAGTGGGCTATTAAAAATGCAACAATGCATCATTTATTGGCACAAAGACAACAATTGTGTAGCCATTAATGTGAGTTACACACTTCTGTTCTATAAAAATACCTGTATCATTATTTTATAGCTTTCCATTTCGTACATTTAAACTGTCACTATTTCTCATTTCTACTCATTTTCATGAGATTTAATCGCACTGAACCCATAACTGCACGCTGCCGCTTTGGATCAACTTGGATCTAATTAAAACATTTATGAATGCAATTATATCTACATTTATTCATTTAGCAGACACTTTTATCCAAAGCGACTTATAAATGAAGAACATCATAAGCAATTTATGATAAGACGCAAGTATAAAGTTTTTAAAGTTAAGTTTTGTAGTTCAGTGTGTTTATTGTGCAGAAACTTTTCAAGTTAAAGGGATAGTTTACCCCAAAATGTAATTATTTTTTGAATTAAATCATTATTTAATTCAATTTATTATTTTTCTTTTTAAAAATGTAAAAGTTTTAACTATTTATCAATGAGGTCCAAAACAATAGTACAACAGCAAATAAATAAATAAATAAATAAATGATGTATCATATTTTTTCTTCCACGGAAGAAAAGGTTTCGAACTGCAACAGAGTGATTAAACGATTACAGAACTGTATTTTATAAAATCTCTATAAGGCACGGGATGTGTTTACCTTTTGAACATTTCATAACACTTATCATTTAAACAATCACATTCACACTGTGTGGCACTGTTGAGCTGTGCCTCAACACCGCATCACTTTATCCCAGATTAATCCATGCAACATGATTAATAATAGTTCCCAAGGTATATAATCCTGATAATCATCAGCTATGGACATGGAAGCGCGCAGCAGAATTGTGTGCAATACTTATTTAAACCGTTTGCGAGCCAGAGAGGAGGGGAATGAAATATGAGTGATTTTTTTTCTATAGCCTACTCAAAGGGAGTGTCGAGATTGAGAACGAAACCAATATTGGAGAAGGCCTCAGTCTTCTCATAGACGCTGCTGTGGATAAGTCTCCAGGAGATTCTGCCTTCCCACTCCAGCTCTAACCGTGATGGTTTCTGATCATATTTAGCGCTGAAATACAAAACTGCAGCATCCTCTTTGGGGAAACTTTAAAGATAAAGAAGCAGAGAAGCAACGCGCGTACGTATTTCATAAGAAGATACAAAGAGGCATTAGGACAGAGAAAAAACTTCTGGTGAGAATCTTTCCACTCGTGCCAAATTGGACCACCGGAAGATGCGCGTTACGAGACGGTGATCCAACAGAATTAAAATGCATTTTTTAAGGAGCGCTCTTAACGCGTTTCTAATTAAAGACATGCCTGGGTAATCCACATGGGACAGCTCCTTACGTCTGCAACTGACAATAAAAAGTGAGGAACCCATGCCGGATGATCTGAAGCAACTTTACGCACCGGAGGGGGAAAATAAATAAATAAAAAGCTGCGGACTTTCGTCAATTTCCACCCACTTCGAGTCAGCACGATCAACAGATGACCACGGCTGTCTTTAAACATATAAAAGAGACTCGCTCTCCTTGTGTCATGGTGCGCTAGATCCTGTGGAAGTACATTTGGAAAAGCGACGCCAGCGGAGTCTATTTGATGTGTTTTGCGTTAACATTACTAAGCTTTAAACACGCGGGAAGGCTGTCAAACAAGTGTAAACTAAATCTGCATTGAAGAGAAACAGGTAATTTGTTACTTTTTCCAACAAACGCTTGTTTCCAAAGCGTCTCCAAAGCGCAAGAGCGTTCGTGCGTAAAGGTGGAGAAAACTCGGGATTCTTGCTTGAATCTGTGATGCTGTGATTCCTTAGAGATATCGGACAGTGCCTGAAGCTACATTTACTTGTTTTTAAGTGAATCGAAAACGTATTTAGTGCACGTTACAGTTTAATATTAGAGAAAAGATGCGTAGCTAATATAATGTATTTGCATAATATTATTAAATTAACAATAAACTTTCAGCATTTATAAGGATGTAATTGACAAGATATTTATGAATAGCTGGCATATTTTACGTCATCTAAAACTATTTTAAACAGCTTTTTGATTTTAATTTTTTTAGTTTTTTATATTCTATATATATATATATTTTTTTTTTACATTCATGCCTTGGATTTTTTATTTTATTATTATTATTATTATTATTATTATTTATTTATTTTACAATGTATTTTTCAAAAGCTGAAACTTAAAAGATGTGTATACTTTTATACACATTTCAACATCAAATCTTTAAATATCCCTATAAATTATATATAATATAAATATTAAATATAAATTATTTAAGCTACACATAAATGCCATCTTTTTGTGAATCTCAAGCACTGGCACTGGGCACTGAAAGGATTTTGTTGTGTTTGCAGGGCTATACGACTGGACGCAGGGCAGAGGGGCTCTCGTTGCCCACCTTTCAGCATGAGTGCAGTGCGCACACCTGTCTTCATAGGGCTCCTTTTGCTGATCCTCACCACCGGCTACTGCAGACCGAGAGACAGGGACGACACCAGTCTGCTGGACCTCCTAAGAGACAGAGTGAGACTAGCACAGGAGCGTCACAGTGAGGGAAACACACAGCATCCCCCCGAGCTCACCGAGCACTCAGACGAAACAAAAGACGTTAATAAAGTTACAAAGTCATATCAGCATGAACGCATTCTTGGTAAGCATCACCACATTTAATCACTGACGAAATGAGATAAGGAGAGCTGCTCCATTCTTGAATACAATAGTGGTTGTTTGATCTGTTGGGTGGCATTACATATCTTGTGACCAATAAATATGAATAATCACATTTTTGTACCACAACCTGAGGAATTTCTCCATTTTTAACAGAAGTCTTTCCGAGAGATCTTCGACAGAAGGAAAAGTTTTTAAAACATTTAACAGGTGAGAAAGTTTCAGCACCTCTATGCCCTTTTTTCAACATTTTTGCAAATTGAAAGTAACTTAAAGTCTGTTTTTTTTGTGTGTGTGTATTTGCAGGGCCGCTTTATTTTAGCCCGAAATGCAGCAAACACTTTTATAAACTGTATCATAATACCAGGGACTGCACAATACCAGCCTGTAAGTCCCACCTCATTGAATACCATTAGCATGACTTTATAAGTTATGGGAGTGTGAGAAATTTTGAACTTGAGTAATTGTGAATAATTATGCATTTACTCTATGATTTTCTATGGCGCTTGTCTTAAATCTGTCTAACACTATTTTATCTTCTAGATTATAAAAGATGTGCCCGGCTTCTTACAAGACTTGCAGGGAGCCAGCGGTGCTCGGAGGGATAGATGTCGCAGGTGAATAGTTAACATAATGTATACACAGATTTAATAGTAAACTTGTTTCCGCTGTGTGATATATTACTGCAAAAATGTTTGTTATGGAAATATTTGCCCAGAACCCACACTAAGTGATCAAATGTCTGGTTTTTATTTTCACGAACACAATCATCCCACCGTTCTTGCTACTACATTCTAAAAAAAGAACTTGATCGACAGTTTTTGGTTACACACACAGTTCGTAATCTACACACAGAACTATTAAATGTAACTCTACATGAGAAATATTACACCTAACTGATTTATTACCTTTCTAATATTACGGAGTAACCAGATTAGCTTTTACTTCATCTGATTGGAATGAAGGGGTTTTCACGTTTTAGCTAAATGGCTGTTTTGGTGGAGATTATAGTTAAGAGATGCAATACAGTTCCTTGAATTAAACAAAAACATAACAAAAGCAAAAAACAGGTGGCACCCGTACATGTGTCAAAGAAAGAGCATGAATATAATCTGGGATTACATTCTCAATTGACTGTAAATGGCATGCGAATCATTTGAAGTTAAGAGCCACACTCATGGACAATGGCCCTTTTCTTAATGACACTGCTTTAGATCTCAATGTAACATTAAACCTTCAGTCCTTTCAGCATCTGTGTTGCACAATTTGCTCTTCTGTGTTGCTTTGTACCCACACTATTATGCCTTCGAGGAGCCGAAACTATATAATCACGAGGTTTATTTTAGATCTTTTCATCCTCTGCCTTGTAAAAACTAATTATAGCTATAAGTTGCATTTATAATTGACTTGCATACTAAAAATAATAACAATTGCTGGTATTTTCTGAATAGACTTTGTTTTTAAAATATAGACATAGGTGGAACATCCTACTTCTGATTCTTAACGAGATAAATAACATCAGCACTTTTATTTTTGCATACATTAGTTCTCCAGCATGAATTTATAGTATGTATTTAATACATTTTACCAGCTTCACATACTGTTTTATGAAGGTTTTTATTCACATCAATCATTTTGTTTTATTTACAGATTTCAACAGGCCTAAAGAAATAAAGAGAACCAAGAAAAGTGCCTTGGAGAAAAACAGGGAAATGAAATTAATTCTACAGTCATATTTATCATGTGAACATAGCTATTTTTTTACAGTGAAATAGAACTCCTTATTTGACCTTTTCGTCGCACATACAGCTTGTCAGTCTTGTGAGTTGACGAAACTGATGTTAGAACCAAGTTTACTGGCAATTGTTATGGTGAAAATGAAGAAGACAATGTTTTATGGGAAACACACACACACACAAAAATGTCCTGCTGCCAAATGATGAACTCTGGGTGTCACATTCAACTGCATATATTCGAAGCTGAATTTGCCTTCACGGGTTGTGTGTCCAGTAGTTTTTGGTTGAAGAAGATTTTAGATGCTGTTTTGCAGATGTTCAAAGGTGTTTACTGGCTGAACGCAGCCTTTGGTCCAATATTCCTGACAACCTCAAAGTCACATTCCTCAAAGCCAGAGCTAAATCCTTTGATTGAATTATGAAATGCATGATATTTTCTTGCCTTTTTTGTCTTTACAAGACATGTCTTGGCAGTGATGAACGCTACTGGTTGCAGTTTATTCTGTGAAAGAAATTAATTGCATTTTGCTAATATTGTATGTCTTACATTATGTATTTATACATTCAAGCTATTAAATATTGCTATTGTCAAATGTATAAACAACTAAGTTAGAGTTCAGTTTGTAAATATTGTAAATATATAGATTATATATATATATATATATATATATATATATATATATTTATATATAATATATATATATATATATATATATAAAACATATGATCTTTAAATAAACATGTTTGTTTTATAAAGGGTGACATATAAATTTGAAGTTATTTATTTCTAATAAATGCTATATTCTATTGATGCTTTTCATAGTTTCCCAGATCATTTTGGCTGTAAATCCATCTTTGAGAGGTATGAGATCCATTTAAGGGGTGTGGGAAAGCAGTACTCTGCTCTTAGCTGATGTCATAACAGCGCATTTAAGTGACAGCCTTCTGAAATAATGTTTGCATTGGCATTCTACTCAGGATAAAAGCAAAAAAGAAAACATTTCAAATTGTTAAGGAGAAAGGGGGATTTGTTTTGTTTACCGGTGAAGTTTATTAGTGTCCATTAAGCAGAGGAAGTGTATAATTTCATCATTAGAGTCCAATCTAACTTAATATGTTCAAATCAGTCGGTTCATATGTATATAAATCTATAAGTCAAGTCTATAGCTTGGTATTAAAGCAACAGTTCACTGACTAATAAGTTAATGTACAGTATGTCCTACCATAATAAAACCTGTATTATCTCTGATTATCAAGGAAAGATTAGTTTCAGAAAAGTTTATGAAATGCTCTACCTTTTATAGTTCAAACAACCCATTAAATAAAGGCAGAATTACTACATTTTGGTAGATAAAGGGAATACTTGTTTTGCCAAAAGCACCATCTAGCATACTGCATAAACTTTCTGTTGTTATGTTCAGCCATATTGCACGCAATTATATCAGTCTGCTGAGGGAATGCCTGTGTATCTCTTTCTTGCTTGCTTAGGAACTCCCACTAGTTACCTGATGCCAACACTGTGGTTTAGCTGGTCTGACTATAATTTTGGGCTGCGGCCAAGTAAGAGTAAGAGTACAAAGCAACAAATGGTGCATCCACCATTATGACTGAAACTGACCATCAAGAAAAAAATATAATGACTTTGGAACATCTGTAACTTAAAAACCTAGGAAATTTACTGCATACCGGGTATACGGATTTGGAATTTGTCACAGCCACACAGTGTTAAACAGCCGCTGGTGGTAATGTAAAGTGACACAGATGGCCAGAGAGCAGGGATTTTGAAACCAGAGATCAGGAACAAAACTGGCCAAATCTGACCTGATGATAATAAATGAACCGTTGAAAATCTGGTGACTCATACCTCCACGTCAGCCTTAACCACATGCAATGAATGTGACACAAGCAACTGAGCAACAGCACTGCAACATGTGTTTGCTTTATATTTGTATTTGCTTTATAAATTTATAATTATATATTTTATATAATCAGTCCAAGATGTTGAGATATTCATCATGAAAGTCATTATCATGTATATCAAATATATAAAATGGGCAAAAATATATTGCTAATATGGATTTTATATGTTTTGTTCCACAAAATGCCATTCTAGGCTTAATGCTCATTCCCTTTCCCACTTCAGTTGGTAATATGCTGGAAAAAGTTCCCGGAAAGTTGACATGAAGCATTCAAAGAACTCCATAAGCTGATTACTGGACCTTTGTCGAGCACATGATCTGAGAATTTTCAAAGTAACAATGTATCCCCCAATGAAAGCTCCTCAAGCGTCTATAGCATCAGAGCTGAAGGATGCATATACATTTGTGAAAAAAATATATGCCCATCCTTGGCTTTATCAACAACACCCTGCCATTAACTCCTCCAAACTGTTTGGCAAAACATGCTTTGTTAATGACAGACCTTCAAAGCTTCTTCAGTGGAATGTCTTGGGAAAAATCTTTACAAAAGGTTACTATTTTCTAGCCTTATTCTGTCAGATTCAAATGATCATGTTACAATATGTTTCAGTTATGTTACAGGTTACAGAACTAAACAAAAATGCAGTCGCTTAATACACGTCAGTTTAAAACATTTAATTCTGAATTGACATGGAATTATTTAAACATAACTGTGAATTAAAAACGTCAGATTACAGTTTCTGTATGTTAGAAGTCTGTTCAGTTAAGTTCAAAATGTTACAAATGGTTTGGTTAACCTAGTTAAAGAGTGCTGGCAACCTTTTAAACCCCCACAATAAGTTGGCATTTAAGAGACATTCTATAGGGTAAGTTGTAAATTAATATAAACCCTACTGTTCAAAAGGCTAGAGTAACTAAATGCAGAAACCAGTTGCTTAATATTTTTGTGGAAACAGATTTTATTTCAGTATTCTTTGATGAACACAAAATTTCAAAGAACGGCTTTGAAATTTTCAGCTAAAAGTCGTCATTGTCACCGTCAACGCATCCTTGCTGAGTAAAAGTATTCTATCCAAAAATGGTTATAAAAAACTCTACAAATTATTGAAAAGATATAATGCCTATACTACGCAATTTTCACATTAAGACCCTCAAGCATCACATAATGGGACCTGAGCCTAGAGAGGATATAAAATACAGAAATAACCCCTGAGAATCTCTTCCATTGGTTATGGTCATTGTCATGTTCAGAACTTAGAGTCAAAATCAATTAGAAGATTTTCCAATTATCCAAACTGCAGTCTTTAATCCTCTAATTTAGGATTTCTGTAGAGTCAGAGTTCAAATAGTGGTGTTTCAGACTCTTGAGAGAATCACAAAGACTTTTGGAAGGCTGTGTTGAACACATCAGATTGGGTTTGTTTATGTTGAAGCCATGCAGGTGTTTGTCAAATGCCAGAATGCTGTCTAATACGCAGAGAGGATGAGACACATTTCTTAAATAGCTGGGTGTGGATGACTGACAACCAAGGGGGTGGTTGTATAAAGGCCAGACGGGAGCAGCGAGCTGCACGTCTTTCTCTCAGCTTCCAAACAGTGGCAGGGAGAGGAATGTTTAGCCACTGCTATTTGGAAGTTAGAACATAGCGGGTCATCTCAGGCAAAGGGTCTTAAAAATCTGCCTCACACTGCCTGTGTACAAAAGATTGTTTGATCACTTAAGACTGTCAGATCTCACAGGACAAGCCAGTCCTGCCAAGAGCCCACCAGAGGAATGGCTATGTGATGAAGTCTGAAGAAGAAAAACTTTCTGTGTTTTCATCATTAAATGGTAAATAGTAACTTTAAAAAATGATAAATGTAATATACTTGATATTAAAGATAAGTCTGTTTTAAGTAAATTCTGTTCTGTTCTGGCAGATATTTTGGGCATCCAGGACAAAATCCTTCCTACTTGAATAGAGGAATCCTGAAGTCTCAAAGCCTGTTGTTGTCAAATTCACATTTAAATAACATTTTAAACAGTTAAAAATCTGACATAAACTGTCCCATAAAGATGATTTATTCTGTACAAATTAAAAAAAAAAGCTTATATAACAGGCTAGTCCAGCCAAAATGCATGTGCAGTTCTAAGACAATTGAGATAAACTTCAAATACTTGAAATATAGCCACTGCATTTAATCACTACAAGTTACAAACTCAATTTAATATTTAACAGGTCTATATATGTCTTTATGCATTTTGAACTGGAATGAAAACACAAAGGAATATACATAGACTATATATGTATATATAAATAATGTTTGATTATTTTAAAATAACTTTCCTAAGCACCTAGGCAAAAATCTTTTATTGATATGCTGTATTTTTATGATGAGAACCTAATATGTAAATTATTAGACCCAGATGTTTTTTTGTTTGTGTGTTTTTTGCTTGTATACACAAAAGCATTGCATTATGTTATAGCATTAATACAGAATAAACCTTTAATGGGTTCAAAATTAATGCTGACAAACGATCTCGCGGATAGTAGTTTAAAAATATCACACAGACAAATAAAAAGCAGACCTAATGAGTGAAAATATATTGTGAACAAAGCAAACAGCAAGAATTGCCAATCAATCAATTCCCAAGACTTTCAGAGGTAGGTTCTTTAGGACAACATGACCCATTCTAAACTCCCCGAACAATTGACAACCACTTTTTGGTACAATAGGAATATGTTCATGGAAAACAGGCCTTATAGCTGTTTATAGATTGTAACAACAGTGTAAATGAGATACGTTTCTAAAAACCTTTGAGTCCAGATTTACCACGCATTTACATTGTGCTCACTGCAGATGATTCCTTATAAGGAGGAAAATCACACTGAAGTTTATCTGTAACTGAGAGACAAAGATAAATTACTAAAACGTAAAACTTTGCTGGCACATTTTTTTAAACACATGAATCTCTTTGTCAACTCGCACAAACTTTTTCTTCTGGAAAGATAAACTCTTACATTTGCTAAAAATAACTGCTTTTCTGTTTTATCAGCCGGTATGTTTTTATTACACGTTGATTGCTCATAATAATAAACGGATACTGTATATTTAAAGTCTGTAATCAACATTGCAATAAATGAGAAATATCACTCGTTGTCACAACTGCGCGTGTCTGTTTACTTTCACGCGCGCTACCTGTGACAGTCCAGAACGTGCTTCAGTACACGAGAGCGCGCTAGGGGTCCTGCTGTTGTCAAACGTCATTTTTCTTTCTGTGTCCCATTGTTGCCTGAATCAAAAATGCTGACTAGCCTATAACTTTGATTTCTTTGTGGCTGAAAATAATGGTCTGTAATTGTCACATGCTAGTTTGTTCACGACGTTGCTTCGAAAACATTATTAACGAAGCGAACTGAAGTACTTTATATTTGGTTTTATTTCCTTACGGGTCCTTTAAGACTTAAGTAAACAGGTTTGGCAGGTGTATCGGAAGTGTACGCTATCGCTTTTAACTCCTCTTACCTGCACCAGGTGAGACTGCATAAAAGTCTACTTGAAACTTCGAGAAGTCTCCGGTCCTGACGAATAAACACCGTTTTTGATAAAAGTAAGTACTAGAGAAAGGTTTTTCATGTTTCCCTGAAATGAATCGGTAAACCAACGTGTGAACGAGTTGGTTCATTACTCTGTGTGAAAATATTCACACGCACTGTGAGGTCGTTTTGTTTCTAACGTTACTTGTTTATTGAAGTGGCATTTATATTACTTTTGACAAGTTTAGACTACTTTTTGAAGTATGAGATCACTGCTTAATAGTTTGGATTGCCAGGAAAAAAAAAACTTTCAGAGTGTTCTCAGTCAATGTAATTCTATGAGAAGTCACTTAACTGTTACAGGAAATAAAAAATAAGTATACTTTGACATTATTTTGTAGCCTATTTGGCAAAACGTACTCTGAATCTGGTTTTATCACTGTCAGTTACAGACGGTCGATTATGACACGAAACACAATTAGCGCACTAAACAAATTTTTATGACAAGGATGTTTTTGAAATATTATTTACGAAAAGGTGACTCGGAAAAGATGACGTAAATACCATAATTATTTCGCGTCACTGCTGCCACACGTGATAATACAGACTGTCTGCGGTCTTGATTGACAAAAGCAATTAATTTAACCCCTGTGGGAAAATGAATATAGTATCTCCACCTTGAAACAGTCAACTTGTCATGATTTGGAGTGTCCCTTCGACATTCCAGAAGCTCTGTTAACATGCAGGAGGATTTGTCAAATGTGTTTAAAGCTATAATTATAAAAGAATTAGCACTAAGGGTTAATTTAAGTTGTAAAGAGATTTGTTGGAAATGCTTCAAGGTGTCCATCATACTTATTACATCTCTGGACTTTATTTTATGAGGTATCATTTTAGAACCATGCCATTTGCGTTTCTCTTGACCTTTGACCTATTTGATTTAACTGAAAAAAACACTGATGTTAGTCATTGTCAAAAAAAAGCGCTGAATGAAGAATCTCAAATCTTGCATCTTAATTTGTTTGTTTGAAGTGTTAAAGCAGCCTCCACTGTAAATGTCAGTGACAAAAATATGTTTGTGCTCTCTCTCTGGATCAACGCTGCATCCGTAATTGTTCATTATCTCCTCCAACTACAAATTAAGACATAATTGCGCTGTCCCAGGTATTTGCATTTTACATGCTTTATTTTGC
Source organism: Enteromius radiatus (assembly GCA_032357445.1). Lineage (NCBI taxonomy): Eukaryota > Metazoa > Chordata > Actinopteri > Cypriniformes > Cyprinidae > Enteromius > Enteromius radiatus. The sequence continues at coordinate 10,885,827 of JAUCMS010000031.1, read as the reverse complement.
TATGTTAATGAGGTATTGACTAATTATCTGCGTAAGCAGTAATTATTTGTACAGTAGTAATCACAAAAATTGTATTCTCATTGTTATGTTTGATATGACAGCCGCATTTATTAGCCCACCCCCTCTGTACGGCAGCTCAGGTTTTAAAGGCATGAGAAATGGGTAGAAAACCGTATCATCCATTATTACCTGGCCTTAGTAATATCCCCCAAAAAGCATTGCTGCTACCGCTCCTTGTCAGATCAGAGGGGCAGATTATTCAGCAAATAATATAATGTAAAATTACAGTATGGATTATAGAGTGGGGGAACTATGATGTTATTCTGTAGGCCGATTGGCTGTTAGCATGAAATTTGTTTGATTTTCCATAAGCTTTTGGATTGATGCAAAAAAATAAGCTGTGTTCAGTCATAGAACTTTCTTTAAATTTACACGTTTTGTCCATCAGGATAATCTTCACAAAATAATATAACTATTATAAATTTTGATGCCTAAATATAAACGCCTTCAACTTTTTAAAACTCATGTTTAAAGGTGCCATAGAATGCCCAGAAATGGTTTTACAGGTCCATTTACAACGCTAGAATTGAACCCTAGAATGAAACAGTCTGTTTTGCCTTATTTGGAAGGTTCATGAATAGTAATGAGGAGGTCTGCTCTGATTGGCTGTTTCTCAGCGTTGCTCATTTCAGTAGCACAAACAGATTTCTACTGTCCAGCGTGAACGATGGAGGGATTAGGCATTCAACCTTATGGGGCGGTTTTCCGGACAGAGATTAAGCCTAGTCCTAGATTAAAATGGCCATTTAAACCAGACTAAAAGAGAAGTGCTTTCTCAGTCATGGTTTTAAATAGTCTCAGACTAAGTGTAGTCCAGGTTTTATTAGACCGATTTCCTGAGGGAAGACTAGAGCTACTTCAGGACTAAATTGGGGTTTAAATTAAACCTACCAGGATGCAGGTTTAACTTCAGATTAACATTGTGTTTCCAGTCTTTATGCATCAAAACTATTGGTGCCCTTTTTAAATATGAACAAAGAAGCCTGTGAAAATAAATCTGCCCTGTTAATCATTTGGAAAATGATTTTAAACTTTAATTGAAGTAAAATAAAAGTGATTGATTGATTGAAATAACACTTATGGCAGATCTGTAACATTTTCTGTTGATTGAAAGCCTTAAAGGTGGAAATGTTCAATGTTTTTTGCTTTAAATGTTGTTGTTGTTGTTTTTATGTGCCATTTTTCTTGACTTCATATTTTGTAAAGCTCAACAATCGGTTGCTGCACAACAGAACTATTTTCTTTTCATTTTTTTTTTTCATTGATGGATGACAAAGATAATTTGCCTCCTCATATTTATATTCCTGTGAAGAGTCATAGCTGGATAATTTTATGTTCCTAGACACCCTGGTGTTATAAAAAACGTAAATATGAATGGAAATATTGATCTTCAGATGTTTCATAATTTCTAGGATAATTTAAATGTGTTAGAGATAAAATATTTTCATAATGTGATTTTGTTTAAAAGTTACATTTTTGTTATTAATGATAATAATAATGTATTTTAGTTGAGGACTCCATAGTCCAGGTGTTAGTAAACTGTACTTAATCTGTGTTTCAGAAAGCCATTTTTTAAAACATGATTAACTATTCTAGATTAAGGCCTACTCCTGTCTTAATTTAATCTTGGTCTGGGAAACCGCCCCTATATGTTTTAGCCTGTATCAGACAAAGATGCCGATTTTGTTGAACAACCTGTTGTTCTGAGATTGCACATCGACCCTTCTGAATGGTCGGGTATATGCAAATGTGGTGAGCGTAACTATTATGCCTCTAGACTGTTACGAAACAGTGTTGTGTTGGAATTTGACTTTTTTTCAGTCGTCTTTTGCAAACACTTGATTTCTATAAGAAGTAGGAAACAATGGTGTTTGAGACTCCATGTCCATGTACTGAACAGTTATTATTCAACCATGCCAAGGTAAATTCAGTTTTCCATTCTATGGCACCTTTAACATGTTCAATGGAAAGGATTTAGCCTGTATATGAATTTGAATCCACACTACATGAACCTTTTCATATAAACAAATAAAAATAAAATAAATAAATAAATACAAAACTAGAACCAAACTAAAACTGAAATAAGACATTTGTAATAAATAGTATAGTGAAGAAATGAAATAACCATAACTAAATGATATATGAAAACACGTATTTCTGTAAAACAAGCATCTTCCATCTGAAGGCTTGTTGCATTTCAGGGCAAAGGGAAAAAACATTGTTAAACAACAGTATAAATTGCGGGAAACTATTAATTGGCTATCTACCATGAATTGTATTATCAATTTTACACTATGACTGTGAAATACTGCAAATAAATAAACTGTTGGGCGTGATGTTGTTTAATTAACTTTTTTTTTTTTTTGACTGAAACCTGACTATTTCAAAAAATCATGGGGTGTGTAGCTTATGTGTTTTATGAATAAAACGTGAACATATCTTGAGCTTGTGTGAACCACGAATTTAACCAAACTCTCATTCAAAAAACCCATTGACTTTGGGACGTTGGAACTGAAAGTGCTAAAATGCTTACTCGCTTCTAGGTTTTTACCTACAAAGTGACATCACACTGTAGTTCTACAACTCTGTTGTTTTCCACCCTTAAGAAAATGTTCATCATTTAAGAGACAGAGAAAGCTACATCAACCCTGCATAGTCCTATCTAGATGTTCTCAGGTCAAAGAGTTCAGTGTTATTTTTTTATTGTTTTTTTTTTTTTCTTTACTGAAGGCTAGAACAGAAAGAGAGGATTATCAACTACCACAATAAGAGTGGATTCTTGTACAAAGCATAAATCAGTAAAAGACCCAAGGCTCACATTATTCTGTGGCAGCTGACTTTAGGGCTCAAAAGACTTCTGCTTCAGGACTAACTAAATAAAAATGTTTACATTGGCATCACAATCAGTAATTATTGCACCAGCTAAAACCAAAATTAAAAAATGCTTGAAAACAAACCTGGATGATTTTATGGCAAATAATGTTTGGTTTGCAAATGTTCATGCCCTTATAAAGCACAGTGTGTTTATGTGGTGGACACAAACCATGCTTAAGCTTACTCAAAATTAAACCATATTGAATGGACAATATTTGGGTTATACTTTCTTTTATTTTATGAAGTTTGCTCCTATTGGTTTTGAAAATGAGGACATTCATGCTCTTCCTGTTGCCATCTGTAGATTTTTTTTTTTTTATTAGTACTGTAGCTTCAACCAAGAAACATATAAATTTGAACCAAAATATTGCACACAATATGGAAAGTGTTTGCTTCTCCCGTTTCATTTTGTCATCATAAAATATGCATGAATATATGGTTAGTTGCAGGGCTTTTGGACCAATATTAATTGATCTTTTAGTTTTTTTTTTCATTCTTTGAATTTATTATTTTTTTTTTTTTTTACTTTAATGGTTGTTGCAAGTTTTACTGATTGATAAAGCAATTCTATAGAAATAGAAAGCTGCATTTATTTGAAATAAAAATATTTAAAAATGTCTTTGCTTTTGCTCCTTTAATCAGTTTAATGCACCCTTGCTGAACAAAAGTATTAATTTCTTTAAAGATATTGCACTGACCAAAATTTTGAACGGTACTGTAAACCATTTTAAAATGCATTGCTAAACCGAACATTCTTTTGTGGTGCATTTGTTGCGGTTCATAACCCAACTGAAAATGATGGCATGGTATAAATCAGACATGCTGGTCAGCGGTAAAAAAAGTTATTTGTTGTTGAGGTCTGTGACCTTTCAGTTTAACACTGCCACCATTGCGTTATGAGAGAAAAACAATTTAATTTGCCTGACATGATAAAGACAAAGTCAGTATCTTGCACAGGTCTTATTTACCAGTGTTAATTCCAAAGGTTTTATACGGAAATCCTAATTAGTTTGATTTTGTAAGCATTTACTGCATATGGTTTGTCAGACGAGATCATAGATCTTTACCACTGGTAAAACGTTTGTTTTGGTTTGTTTGTAGTACACCTGATCCCTTAAAGCACCATTACGTTGTTCAGTGCGTACTCATCCACTTTAAAAACACGTCATGAGATCAGGTTAGACTGATGACTCAGACAGACATTCTTTTGTGAGGTGATTTGGCAGAATATTTGATGGATCAGATGCTATTTGACACAAGTTGCTTACGTAGAAGTCTTTAGGTATCTCCCAGTTTGAAAGCATGTAAAGTTTTATGTACGTTGACGGCAGTTTGGGAGAGTTATTGTTCTAATGCATTACATCAAGAGCTATATGACAAATGGGAGAAGAATTCACAGCACACAGCTGTTTAATACTAGAAATCACGGGAGTGAAAGAGAATCATAGAGGTGTTACCAGCCGTAGCCTGGCATTTACTGCTACATTGTATCTGAATGAGAGATTATTATTATTACATAACTGCACTTTGTGTACATTGAGAAAGTTTGATGCAAGATCTGTTGGTCTTGAAGGTCATACATAGTTCAGTCCTTCAATTCGCTTTTCCAAATCTTGTGCCCTATTGAGTGTGGTTCTTTTCAAGCTAGAGCAGTGTTTATATGCTTCTTAAAATAAATAATGGTTTGTAGGCACTTGAAGCGGTACAGAAACAGAACATGACCTTGGTTCTCTTTTTTACTTTTGGAAATAATCTGAAGCAACTGTGAATGAGTTCTTTGTTAGTCATCTGCTTTTTCATGTGATGTCCTGATCTTGGGGTAATTTTATATGAAGGCAAGAATCTGTAGTACAATAGCTCTGACTTAGGGTTAGGAACTTGAACCAACTGTAACCTTTTAATAAACTTTGGTGTACAACTCATCCTGCACGTTCATGCTACACTCTCAGAAATAAAGGTACAAAAGCTGTCACTGGGACAGTACCTTTTTAAAAGGTGCACTTTTGTACCTATTAGGTTCAAATATGTACACTTTAAGTGCTAAGGTACCAAAGTGGACCCTTTTGAAAAGGTAGCGCCCCAGTGACAGCTTTTGTACCTTTTATTTCAGAAAGTGTAGGGTTAATTTATGACTTTTTTTTTTTTTTTAACTCTACTTTTAAAAATAAACTTTCCAAATAGGGGTTTTGCAGTGATGCCATCATGGAAGAACCACTTTTAATTCCTTAGTAACTTTGAGTGATTAATTCATAGTTGTACATGAGTATTTTTACTGTTTCATGAATGCGTTAGCCCTTTTTAGCTGGTTAGTTTCCACCTATTTTGTAGCTTAAATTGATTACTTATCAAAAGTCAAAATCTCCTCAAAAATGTCTTGAAGTGACCTAATTAGGGGCAATTCTTGTATTATTTTATTAAAATATTGAGGTAGGTGCACAAGAGAATCGTCCTGTTGATGTGGCTGGTTTTAAAAGAATTCTGCAACTGGAAAGACTTCGTTGAAAGTGACGCTTTGAGTAAACCACAGAAAGGGTGCACCTGCCAAAAGCAACTCTCATTAGTAGCAGAAGGGTGCTGGATCACCCCAATATATCCAGTGATTCATCCTTAAAAACATCAATTCGCAGAAAGCTATGCATCTGTCACAAAATGAGGGTGTGGTAGTGTTTAAAAGGAATGTTTTTGTAGTTTACATCGATGAAGTGACATGACAATCACAGTTTTTATATAGATCTAATCCTTTATTCTAAAATACTGGAATGTGATCTAAATCCAATATTAGATTGACATGATTGTAAGTTTCATGTTTAGGATTTATTTTTATATTTAAAGTAAAAAAAGTCTTGAAAAAATGTGCTGTTAATATTTCAGTAATTTTTTTTAAATAAACTATAGTTTTATCATGAAAAATGGATAATTTCTGAAAATAATTATTATTAAGGTTTTTTTGCTTGATGGTTATACCACATGAAATTTTTAGTCAAAATTCTACAAAAACACATGCACAGGTAATTTATTTATGTATTTAATTGACACTATTTATTTTTCTTTGGCAAGTTTTCTTGGCATATCTGACTGAGACAGTGACTCGTGGGAGACCCAAAAGTCATCAGCATGAATATTTATCAGTGAGATCAGAAAAAAAAGTCATATTAAAATAAAGAGACTTTGTAGTTTCATGTCTATTGTCAACTTGAACAGCAAGTGGTTAAATATAGCTTATAGCCTTTAAATCATTTTGACATTTGAAATGTATTTCAGGTTCATAGTAACAGAGATGCCACACAAGAACTATTTTCGCATAGAGGAATTCGAAGCATTCAGGAAGACGCAAATCATCAGACAAATTTGTTCTAATAGTCATTTGATGTTTCAGATTGTTGGAATGTGATGCAGAACAATTATTTTTTTCTGACGTTTCTCTTACAGTGAATAACCCTATTCCTGCTAACCTGAAGTCTGAGGCCAAGAAGGCCGCCAAGATTCTTAGAGAGTTCACAGAAATATCCAACAGAATGGGGCCGGACAAACTTATTCCAGGTAACGGGGATCTCTGCTCTCATAAAGAAAGCGATGCAAAAACATTCAGGTTTTAGAATTACTTAAATTAATTGATTTCAACTGATTTCTCACTTCAATCTCTCTAAAAGTCGGGATAAGTGTCATATTTGTACCTTATTTTTTTTCTGGGAAAACCCTGGGAAATAATTAGATTAATTACTCCTGACTCGTATGAAAATTAAATAATTTGTCTATGATCAGCCCTAATTATACTGAATAAGATTCTCAGGACAATAGTGGTAGTAATTTTCAAATTTACACAATACAAAGTATTTGAACCCTTACAGTAAGTAACACTTAGAAATATCAATGCATTAAATATGGAAATATCAAACCAAGTGACATCAATCTTTTAAAAAGAATGTTGTGTCACAAAGTAAATGTGACTTTGATATATTGATATCTCTATTCACTGACGTTCATGCATTTTTATTTGTGTGTCAAAATGCTTGTTTGGGCCACAGTTCCTCATGCTTTTACACCGTAGACTAATCCTGATGCAGTAATAGCACCCACCCCAGACACGTAACTGCTATTAACTGCTCAAAGTTAGCATTTCTGTTGACTGATGTCATCTGTGTACATGACTAGCAGTCTTTCTGCAAGTCCATTGCCAAGTATCTGTTCATGCATGTCTTTAGAAAGTGACATGAATGCAACTCACTCAGTGACTTCACCATATCTGTGCAACCTGTGCAGAAACACAATGCACCAATCAACTCTGCTTATACTGTACCTGTTTCATCTTGCATTGTCAGATTAATTTTGTGTTTCTTTTTTCATATTTCAGCTTTTATTTAGATGCAGAACTGCTATGCCTGCACAAGTCCAATTGTAATATCTCATACTCATTCATCACTATCTTTTTCTCCACCTGACACCAGCTCATGTCATTGCCAAGGCTCAGGGACTGGCCATCCTGTCAGTCTTCAAAGCGGGATTCATGATCACTGCAAGGGGCGGCAGTGGGATAGTGATCGCAAGACTCGCTGATGGAAGTAAGTGTGTTTTATTGACATCCTTTCTGACAGATTTATTTTCAGTGTACATGTATATCTGCTTGGTGAGGTCAGAAGACTATATACATGATTTACGGTGTATGTTCGATCCTAATTGTTCTTCCTGTCTAAACCAAAACTATTACAACAAAATAGACCAATTTGAGTAATTAGGGAGGTTTCATGGGTTTGGAGTAATTGATGTCTGGCAGCTGCCTTAGCAACATTCTAAACTGAATAAACAAAACACTCCTTTAGGTCATTTAGAGCTTCATTGACGATGTATGTTAGTGTTTACTTGTTTTTACTCATTAAGCAGAGCTAATACAAATTTAGAGGAATTTTTGAGGCTTTTAGACACAGTAGTGGTGTAATGATTATTCTGATGGGGTTAAAATTTCTTATAATAATGGACAAATGGGTGTATGTTTTTAGGTACTATATGTATTTTAATCTTGTAAAGAATTTTTGAGATTTGCAATTTCACAAATTACATTAGCATCATTAACTATCAGTTCATTTCTGCATATTTAAACATCAAAACAAATTCTACATCCCAAATCTTTTATATACGCCTAGTGTGATGTTTTGTGTATTTGTTTCATTTTAATATTAAATGATGTATTTGTTGCTGTTTTCTGTGCTGAAGGATGGTCTGCTCCTTCAGCCATTGGGATTGCTGGACTTGGTGGAGGATTTGAAATTGGTCTGGAGGTACTGTAAGATGATTTTCTGTTCTAAAAAAACAACCAATCATAATTAAAGATAAGTTAAAGTGCCCCTATTATGCCATATTTGCATGATTTTATTTGATGATTATGTTGGTCAGCTTGACCCCGTCCACAGACACACGATTTTACTGATGACTGCTGTACACATTAGACCTCACAGAAAGGAAGGGTTTAGAGAGATTGAATCTTTTAGAACTTCTTTGAACAAAAACGAGGTGAAATGATATACATATTTTAAGAAAACAAATGCATTTTCATCTTGCATGCATGTAAACCTATTGTAGGAGACTCCCAAAACAAGTGGCATAAAGGGGCACATTAATGGTATTCCATATTGGGTTACTTGTGACAAGATCTTTTTATTAAAACTCCCCTTGGCTACTTGTTTGATAGTACTTCTGTTTTTGATCATTTTATCGCTTCTAAAATTAAGAGTTGGCAGGTTTTATAGGTTTAACCCTTAGGTATGGTAAGGTGGTAGATTTTTATTCCAGTCTCACATATTTTGTGCTGAATCAGTGTTCAGGAACAATTACAAAACATGTTTATGCATGTATCAGATGAACATTTTGGACTACACTATGCTATACGTCTATAGTTTAGGCTCTGTATGCAGATTTATAGGTGCTTCATTAGGACATCATTTGTAAATTACTTCACATGCAATGTCACGCAAAAAATTTGTTTTCTTTCTTTGGAGATAGTCTGAGTCATGCATAGACAAGAACATCAAGACACTGAAATATTTGCCCTGTCTGACTTGGCTGTCTTGTTTTGTATTTCTGTTTTGTTCCCCTTAATAAAACATCAGTCTGTCAATTTTTTGAAATATGAATAATCTCATAGTTTTAACTTCTTTATATAATTAACTGTCCCCACACTTAATGGATTTTAGGGTCTTCCTCCATCATTTATTAATAAACAGTATAATAATTATAAATTTTCTTTGATTTGAAGTTTCTTATGAATCTCACATGGTGTTCTGTAAGCATGACAATAATGAATCACTCATTATGATCTTCTTCCTAAATCAGAAGTCAGGCTTTTGTATGGAGCTATTTGTATCTTGAGTGCAGGCTTCATCATTTTTCACCACATAAAGTGGATCCTCCTATCTCTGGCACAGGAAATCACTGTTCTTGTGTCCAGCGAGTCATTTGTCAGCATCAGGCAGAAGTTGCACTTTGTTTCCTGACCTTGGGTTGCAGCTTGAGTGAGTCATTTGTGTACCGAGCGCCTGTGCATCTTGACAGTCTTGATTAATTTCTGGAGTAGCCTTCAGGCGCAGCGGTTAGCTCTGCGGTCTGTGTCTCTCAGTTAGTAGCAACACACCTGATAAGTAGCAAGGGAGTACAGGAAATATCGATTTTATCTTTAGGCATTAAAACTAGAGCATGTCTGAAACGAGTCCAAATCTTTCAACACCATCCAGCATAAAAAAAAAAACAAAAACATAAAAACTATTGTCGAATATAATGCTGCTTTTTAATGTTTTGATGGTGACAGATGCACAATAATTTGCCGGGTGCTTGTCAGAGTGATATATAGCAAGATCATATGGTCTGGTGCTTAAAAAACCTTGATATGATTTTATAAACAGAGAAAATCATATAGAGAGTTATAGGCTAGAATACTAGATTATACTAGAATAGGCAGTTCTGAGTATCTGGAGAAATGTGTGAGTGAGTTGAAGATACTGTATATCATTTATACTGCAATATTTTATAAATCCTTCAAGCAGAAAACAATGTTGATTATATTAATTAATTATAATGACAGTGATTTAGTTATTTATATTTAGGTGAAGGAAAAGGGTAAAGAGGACAAAGATTGTGAACTAACTTTGATGTTGGCTTGACAAAGCAACTTGAGGCAAAAGAACCAGGGCTGCGTTTCCTGAAAGCATCATGAGCTTAAGTAAATCAACGGCAATATGATCAACTTAAGCTTACGATGCTTTTGGGAAACACAGCCCAGATCGTTTATTCTGTGTTCTTAAACTGGCCCTGCAAAAACAAAAGTTATTGTTTTCATAATATTTTTAATAGACCCTTCTTGTTATTTTGAGTTTGATGTTTGTTGCATTAAAGCTTTAGGAAGAGTAGAGTCTTTATTTACAACTTTCTATAAAATGTCTGTTATTTATAATATTTACTTAATTTAAGTATTAAATGAAATAAACATTTGATTTAGTTTAAAATAATTTTAAGATAAAAATAATATTTGATCAAAACTACAGGATATAACAGGCTATAACAATATAAAATAATGGTTTTTATTTTAATGTACTTTAAAATATAATTTCTTCCTGCGAAGCAAATGCTGTTCTTTTTCACTTTTTTATTGATCAAAGTATCCCAAGTAACAAAAAATATTAAGCAGCACAACTGATTTCAGCCTTGATAAATCGGCATATTAGAATGATTTCTTATGGATCTTTTGATACTGAAGACTGGATGCTGAAAATTTAGCTTTGTATCACAGTAATAAATTACATTTAAGTATATTCAAATAAAAAAAAATATTTTATATTGTAACATTTTGCAGTATTACTATTATTATTATTTTTGTATTTCATATAAATTTTGGTTCTGTAAAAAAATGTATTAAAATATATATTATATAAAATATTAAAATATGAAATTTTTTAATATAAATTTAATATAATTGAATGTAAAAAGAGAAGAAAAAAAAAACTTTTGTGAGATGGAAAAAAGTATTTTTTTTTTCAGGTGAACCGTCATTTTACATAAACAACGATATATGTGGTCTTTTTGTTTAGTTTTTTTCATTTCCAGGCATCAGATTTCGTCATCATCCTGAATCAGAGGAGATCTGTAGATGCTTTTAGTAAAGGGGGCAATCTTACACTTGGAGGAAACTGCACTGTGGCTGTTGGGCCTCTTGGCAGGTAGGCAAGTTCCATTTACCTTTATTTATTTGGCAGATGCTTTTATCCAAAGCAGCTTACAGTTAAGATCATTTGAGTTGTACAAGTGTAGTACCCCATTCTTTTGCCAGGGGGCAGGAATAATCTAGAGTAAAGGTTTGCAAGCTTGGAGGCTTTGAGCAAATGTTCACTGTTAAGTATCAGTGTCGGAATTCGAAATGACACTTTTATTACTATAGTGTTTTATTTTTTATTTATATGTATCTGCGTCACTTGGCTGACTTTTGATTAAAATCAAAGGTTATGGCTTTAGGGAGAAAGGTTTGATTAATGTTCAGCAATTGATATTATGATTTATGATTATTTTTTAATTTTTTAATGTTGCTGCAACTGCTGCCAGGCCTATGTGAAAAGAATTGTGGAGTTCTTGAGCTTTTGTGAGTTTCATTGTTACATTAATTTGTAAATGAGCTGTTGAAGCCCAAAGTTTCTAAAGTGTTTACATAGGTGATGGAGAGCTTTGACCGTTTTTATCTGAGGGTATAAATTAGCTGTCTAATGTTTTTGAACTGCATTTATGGAAATCTATGAGGGCAAACCTTTTCCACTTGCTGAATTCTAAATGTAAAATCAACAGAATATAAAAGCCATCTGTATTTTGATCACAGTCACAAAGGACTCATTTTCGCTGCTAACTTGTTTATACAAAAAAATTGTACACAGTCGTGAGCTGCCAGCTTCAGCTTTCACCAACAACGTAGGCATTTATAATTTGACAAGCATGAGCCTGTGTGGAAAATACAGTGAGAATTCTAGATAATGACGGGTGTCCGTACTGTACATTAGGAACCATTCAGAAGAGCTAGTTTAAATGACAGCTGCATTGTTCTAAGGTGAATCAGTGATTTTACTTTTTATTGACAGAATCTGCTGTGTTTGTGCTTGTGTGGAAGGTCCTTTTTTATTCTAACTGCTATAATTGTTGTTTATGGATTTGCTGGAATAGAGCTGCGAGTGATGTTGTGCTGAACTGTTGCCTGCTGCACTACAGTAGCTTGGAAAACTGGGACTTGAGACTTCACTTAATGTGGATGTGTTTGATTTGTGGGCTTGGATTAGATCGGGTTTGGATTTGGTTTGGCAGCAGTGACTGCAGGGCGTATGTGCTCTTTTGAAATGAGTTATTTTTGGAATAGAACCTTCTTACCACCTACTTGGGTGTTTTTATATAAATGTCACATCTCGTTATTTGAATAAAATCAATGTTTGCATCAAAGTCAAGGAGAACATTTTAAGAACAAAAGTGGACAATGGACCTTTTTAAACATTTAAAGGGGGCATATCATATCATATATTATTTTAATCAAAAGAATAAGGTATAAAGTAATGTAATCTTTTCATTACTGAAAACTGAAAAGTTTGTCTGTTGGTTTAGTATATTGAAGCTAAGCTAAAATTTGGCCATTACAAATGCATTCATATACACCAATCCACATTTACACACGTCTTGTTCTGTTTTTGACTGTATTTAGCACCTACGACTTGCAAGATATTTCCTAATGTTAAAAAATGTTTTTTTTCCCCTAAGTCTATGGTCAATTGAACCTGACCTTCATAGTTTTTGAGGGAGGTTTGATAATAGAAATGGTGATAAAATGGTACAATAAATTCTGAAAGTCTGGGTCAGTAATTTTTTGGGGGGGCAAGTCTTCTTTTATTTATTTGTAATTTTGTGAGGGGCAAGCATGCACTTATTTATTTATTTATTTGTTTGTTTATTTATTTGTTTATAGGAATAAGAAAAATGTTTTTTGAAGTATATTTATACTTTAAATATGCATTAAATAGATCAAAAGTATAAATAAAGATATTTACTGTATATTGTTACAAAAGGGGTCTGTTTCAAATAAATGTTTTTTAAACCTTCTATGGAAAAAAAAAAAAAAAGTCAATCACTCAAAGAAAGAAATATCAGTGTTTGCACAAAAATATTAAGCAGCACAACTGATTTCTGCTGAAAATACAGCTTTGCCATCACAGGAATACATTCTATTTTAAAATACATTAAAAAAGAAAGCTATTATTTTAAATTGCAATAGTATTTAATGGTAACATGTTACTGTTTTTTTTTTTGTTTGTTTTTTTTTTTTACATTTGTGACTACAATAGAAGAAATGACACTATTAAGACTGAATCATGTGTCTGAATCAGCATTTAGTCTTTTGAACGAGGATTTGCAACAAATAACAGTAAATAGTGAATAGTTTCATCTTCCCAATCGATTTCTCTATGAGCTTTAACCGTTTATACCTTCCATATACAAGTCTGACTAAGCATCTTCGACAGGAATTTGGAGGCAGATGTGGCGTTTCGCAGTACAGCAGCTGTCTACTCGTACTGCAAATCTCGTGGCCTTTATGCTGGAGTGTCTCTCGTCGGTTCTTACCTCATTGAACGCAAAGAAACCAACCGAAAGTAAGCACGTTGCAGTATTAGAGGTTAAAGAGTTTAAATGCTGCATCAAAGCCCTCAGGCACTGATGTTACCTCACATGTTGACCTACTTTGTGTTACAGTTTCAATATCTTATGTGTGCTTTACTTTTGATTAGGTTTTATGGCCAAGATATTCGTGCTTCTGCTATTCTCAATGGAGATGTGGAACCCCCACCTGAAGCATTTGATTTGTACACCATTTTGCAGGACTACACTGAGAAATACACCACCGACTGGCAGAACAAACACATGCATGCCTTAAGCAAGGTCACTGTCTGTGTATTACTACCTCATGTTGGGCAAACATATACGAAATCAAGCAACTTTTGCTCTGAATGTAGCAACACACAATAAGGTCCCATTGATTAATTAATGCATACACTAACATTAACTAACAATGAGCAATGCATATGTCTCAATACATCATAGTTCATTAAAATACAGCTGATTATTGTTAGTTCATTTTAGCGCATGTCCATAAAATAATAATAATATTACCTAAATAATATTAATTTAATTTAATTTAATTATATATTAGTAAATTAGTAATTATATATTAGTAAATATTGGAATTATCCTAAAATCAGATGAATAAATTCTAATATATTTAATCTTATTTTAAATAATGTGGTTAATTAATGTTAACAAATGGAATCTTCTTATAAAGTGTTGCCTACAGTATACAATTTACAGTAGTTTAAGTATAGTCCTGCGAAAAATGTAGAACCTTTACAGTGCTCTTTTACATCACAAGGTTAGCAGCAAAATAAATATTCCTGACCCATCCAGATACTGTTTTGCTTTGTTTAAAATGTTCATGCGATTTGTTGTTGCATGCTAAAACACCACATTAATTTGACTGACAACATCACTCATCATTTCAAGATTACTGTAAATTAAAGTAACAAAATTAAAAACTATAATCTCTATACTTGATGGGATTTGATCAAGCTATTTTCCACTTACTCAGGTCTTTTTTTCTCTGTCAAAATAACAAATCATTTGACTCATTTGAGTCAAAAATATTGTTCGCTTGATACACAGAGGAAGCCCTGTAGAGACAAACATGAAAGTACATATTTTCTTACAAAAGTATGAAATAGTTTGGAATGAAGCAATGAATAAATTACATGTATATAAAGCACAAGAGGTATAATCTGCTGACAAAGTCTTTCAGCACATTAGAAGCTGATTGTGAGTTTCATTTGATTGCTACTATAAATCAGACTACTATAAAACGCAGTAGATGACAGAAATACAGGCTTTTTACTTAGCAACTCATAGTTTGGGTGGTATATTTTGGTCATTGGGGTTATGTTGAAAAAAGATTCATCTCATGAAATCGGGTCAAAATAACTCAAGGGATTCCCTATCATAAAAATGAGTATAACTCATTATTTTTGTAACATTTATTACAAAGTCGTAATGAAGTTAAATTAATTTATGTATGTGTACGGCACAATATGACAATATTAGAAATGCAACGCATGTTCAGTTGCTTATATACCTAATACAAATTAATATTTTATGGTCAAACTGAGCTTTAAAAAAAAAAGTTAAGACTTAAACTAATCGATTTTTATGGCATCAGTGCCAGTCTCTGTTTATGAAGTTGACTGGGTGACAGACAAGCCTGTTGATGTATATTCGGGTGTCTTTGTTTTCACAGATGAGTTCAGCACCAGCTAGACCAAGACCTCCCACACAGAGAGCTGCCTTCTACACACCCAGAACACCGGGTAAGATCCAGAGTGACCCCTCGAATCCGCACAGCATTCGTCTTTCAAAGTAGAAATGACTGACTGAAATTGTGCTGTTGTAACATTGGAGGGAAGTTTCTATATCTTTGCCTCTGACATTATGTGACTTATGCTTGTGTTGATAAAAAATAATATTTTTACAGCTTCTGCAGCTGTGAAGCCAGCTCTATATCCAAACTTGGACAACTGGGATAACGAAAGCTCAGGTGAGTGAAGATTTATTTTTATTTTATTTTATTTAGACTTTTTAGTAATGTCCTTAAGAAAACAACATTTGAAAGTTTCTGTCAAGAGCAAAATGTTTTGTGTATTTCTGTTAACACAAGCTTTCCACACAACTCATAAAACCCTGAGCAGTCTTTAAGTATGTTTTTTTTCCCCTCCTTAAGTGGAATTATGCTGTATTGTTAAAAAAGACACTTTGCACCTGCGACTATGGTATTAATATAACAGAAGAGGAATTTACTGTATGTTTTGTATCTCACCTTGCGTGTTCAAGCATATTATCAAGCAGAATATCCGAACAAAAGAGATTATTCCTTCTGTCTATGATGAGGTTAATCAGACACTTATAAAACAACAAGAAATACCTTTGAGAATAAAGATTACAATGTGGTGATGCATTTCAGTTGACACTGATAAATTATAAAGTGGATTAAAACCGCTAGATTAGAAACGGCTAATTAAATAGCAGAAATGCACAAGAAGAAACACTCAGTGCTGTGTGAGATCCTTTCATTAATCAGCTCAGCCTTTAGAGGATGATTTGTGTTGTCATCAATTCAGTTCAGCTAACAGTCTCATTTATTTTCATTAGGTTCCAAAAGGCCCATGTTTAAAGTTGAATTATAGGGATTAGATAAAAACACGCTATGGAGTGGCTCTGTTTCGAGAAAAACCACTCCGTCTGGCTGGGAAGAATTCGAAAGAAGCCACGAACTGGAGACTGGCCGTTTTCCCATCTTCCTATACTCCGAAAGGTCCCCCATGCTCTTAGCCATGTCAGCTATGCAGCAAACACATTCTTTCCCACAGTGATATGACATTATCATCCGTAAGGGAAGAGATTTTAAAGGTTGCTTGCTATTAGATGACGTGTGTGTTTTTTGAATCGATTCGAAACTGGCGGATTTTGTCACATACAGACCGGAGCATCAAAACATTTGGCAACCTCCGTTTCCTCTAAATAGGAAAAACTTGGAGGAGGTGATGTCTTGGGGTATTCCCAACTAAACAGCATAAGGGTATTTGTGCCCATCTTATTTGCAAATGACAGCAATGATTGATCATGAAAACATTCGAATAATAACATTGACTTTTATGTTCAGGGCAGCCAACAACAGCACTCCACACTTGAGGGAGATTATAGGGGTTTCTGCTCATACAGTACTGGACAACTGAAAGGAATTAAATGCTGAAGTCTTTAAAGAATAGCTAGATGCAATGCACCAGAGTTTGTCTTAGCTGGCCTTTTTAGGTTGGTCTGTTGGCTGGTTTTGGGTACTTTTTCACTATTAAAAATCCATTTTTAAAATAGCCTAAAGATTGGAATCCATTCAGTCTGGGCATATGATGCCTAGTGTATCAAATCTTTAATCTCTGGTTGTATTCAGCTTCATTGATTCATTCAGTTCATTTGACCATAGCAAGCTGGAGGAAAACACTCTCTGAATGTACTTGTTTGTGATGGTGTCAGGGATCTTCTTGGGCCTTTCATGGTCAGAAAGAAACCCCAGAAGAAAAACATGAATCGCAAAACATTGCCTGTTGAGAAGTTGTGTTTGCTTCTGGTGTCTCTGGCTTACGCAACTGCAGTTGATTCAGTGTGAGCGAATGACTCTATGAGAGAGGGCGATCAAGCGTGCTAAGGCTAACATAAACTAAAGACATGTTCTGGGATCGTAGATAAATGACGTGGGGTTTGTTGTTCCAGGTAAAGGTGTTCTTTAATGCATGAATGCCAACAGTCAAACATTTCGCTTTTGCCACTAAAAAGTTGGCTGTACATTTGAAATTAAATAAATGAGTGATACTTCATTCACTTCTAAACACATTTAAACAGTAATTCCTTTTTAAAGACAACTTGCTAAATTTAGATTGAAAACTGAATTAATATGTGCATTTTAATAGGATCTCCTCCTCGCTTAAATGGCAGACTGAAGCATGCGTTTATAAGAATGATTAGCTGATATTCCTCATTTCCTGTATTTACTCTTTAATTAATTTAGGTGCTATTATGGTGCATTTGTCCATTATTTTTATCTCTGTTGATACAGACGTGTAAATGAAGTTAATTGATTGAAATGTGCACGTGCCTCAGCATGATTCAGACTGTTAGAGACTGACATAGACAAGGTTTCATTGTTTGCGTCTCCTTCAGGTTGGAATAGGTTTCCGATTCCACTGTGTGATGTTTAATTACCGGATTTTGTAAAATTACATGTTAATATCCTACTGGTTGATAACAGTCATTCTAAATCAACAAGTGCCTGGCAACCTAAATGATGTGTCGAGCTTTGACTGTCAACTGCATAAGACGCCACACCATCAGCCAACAGCAATTTTTTGGCCAGAGGAGAATCGTGTGTAAGAGAGCCAAGTGAATTGTACAGGGACTAGATACTGTTAGCCAACTACTAGACATGTCTTTCAACAGCCAGTTGTCATTGCTTAATTCAGGATAAGTAGACAGGTACGTCTGTTCTATGTCAAAAGTACGACATTGGATGACTTCATTATAAATCAGGACAACAGATGTCTCTCTGTTTATTTTATTATTATTGTCGCAGCAAAACCATATAGACCAGTGCAAGGGAATCTTACTACAAAATAAGGGGCCGTTCATATAATGTAGAATGCGATTTTGCTTTGAAAGACACTCGGGCAGTAATTGGGAGAAAACATGAGGTCTCAAGATGCTGAAACCGGAGTATCGCATCTTAATAATGCTGAGTCATGCGAGATAAGGCAGAATACACAAGCACAAAGGTCAACTGTTCTGTGTAAACCAGCCTGAATTTTGTTGGTTGTTTTTAAAAAGGGTTTCCCAAACACATCTCTGCCATTGATTGAACAAACCGATATCCCTGCCTCAAACTCCTGCTATTACTTAACCCACTGTTGGTGTTGTTGGACTGGCTTGGATGTCAGATACTGTGTTTAAATGTGGATGGGATAAGGATCATCGCTTTGATTTAGAAAATGACCTCGAACCCTGCAATACACGATACACAAATCTTTACATTATATAAGGAATATTATAAGACAAAGTGTTTTTTGACCTTGCATGAAGGTCAACCTCTTGCTGCGAACCTTTCATAACTCATAATACAGGCATTTCAAAAAGAAAATGTTTGTACAATGCATGTCAGTGGGGTCTAATGTTATTTCGGACCTCAATTACTTTGATTGTATTGACTGTTTCCAAGAAGAGAAAAATGCATACAGATTTGGAAAGACATTTTTGAGTGAACTATCCTATTAACCCTGGATAGATTAGAATTTTTTACATTGGGGAAAAAATGCTTTTTAATGACTTTATGAAGTTGCAGATGTGTTACTAGAAAGACTCCATCATGATGAAAGCTACAGTCTTTCGATGAGTCAAAGAGATACTCATCTGTATTGTTACAAGCTGGAAAAAAGTCCCTGGGTGTGTGTTCACATCGCTTGTTATTTTACTGGCAGACATTTCTCTCCCCCCAATTATCATGATATCATTTGTGAAAAATGAGACCTGGAAAACTCTCACTCCTCACTGTTTCATTAACACTCCTTCCCCTGAAGATCATTATAGCCGTAAATAAAACAGTCATTTAGATGGATCCCTGGCCTTAGGAAAAGGTGGTTAGAGAGCCACCCTGATTTCTAAAGGCTCCTTTGTCTATAAAAGGAAAGTGTTTCATGAGGTTTTGATTTGCTAAGTGTAATGGCACGTTGAGCAGCTGTTGTGCAGGTTTCTCTGATACATCCCGCTTTTCCTTTTCCTTCAGAATCAGTGAATCCAGGTTGTCAACTGTTAATTTTTTATTTTTTTTTGCCTTCCACCATAACTAGATGTTAGCGATTATCTACTGTATGGTTGCATCGATTGGATTTGGTCACCGTATACCTGATAGGGCTTAGCTAACCCTCCAATCTGAGATTTATAGCAGTGGAGAGGAGCATTGGCAGTCCCTCCTTCCTGTCATGAGCTGTCACTTTTTCAGATATTGTGTGTGCAAGTAGAAAACCGCATAGCTCAGATGTCACCACTCTGCCAAAATACACAGCCCTTCCAGATCTGAAGAAACTCTCTGGATTGTATTGCTGTCTTGCACCCGGCTTGTCATGTCTTGCACTTGTGGTAGCGGGAATGAACATTATGTTGAATGGATGCAGTTATTTTAGGATACAAGTCAAAAGCATTTAGTGTGAAAAACGGCTCGACTGAAGCTTTTGGCAACGCCTCAGGTTTATTTGGAGTCAGGAGATTTCACAGCAGGTGCCAACGGTGTGAAACCACATTCCACCTCTGTCTGATTCCCTGTTCCTTTCTTATATGTCTTCACTCCTCAACACCCGCTTCCCATCATTTTCCCAGCAAAGCAAGTCTTATCATTCAGCCTCAAACCACATTGAAAATCTGGAATTCGAACGCTGTTTAAAATATGTGTTGTCTCATACAGTGAAACTAGGGGTGTGTGATATTGACAAAAAAATATCAGTGTTTTCTGGGATTTTAGTGATAACGCTAATTAGGCAACTGACCGCTGGTCAGTTCACACTGATAGAAATGAATCTTTTTCAATAAGTTTTGATTTTTACATTTTATGGGCATTTTTACCTTTATAAAGTCTCCGTTGTCTTTTGAATACTGATATTTGAAATTTATTTAAATAGTAAAAGATACTCTGAATGTGAAATTAAAACCACCAGTAGGTGACAGTAAGTCACTGTTAAATAGCTAACCCACTGTTTTTACTGTTGTAAAAAAATCTATAACACATTTGTAATCATGGTCATTTTTGGAGAAAAAAACGACACTCTTTGTGTGAAACTGATTAACTAGGCCATATGAAGTGGTACATTTTCTGCCCCTATGTTTTGAATTTGTTAATTCAGTCCCTGTCCCAAATCATACCCTAAACCCTTGTGGTCTTCTCCATACATGCGGTGACCATTGTAAGACATGAAGTGTGCCATTTGGGACAGTGCCACACTAACCTGTCTGATTTGTTTGTCAGATAAGATGCAGATTCAACATAATGGCTGGTCAGATTGTTGCAATCAAGCTCTCAGCTGGGCTGGTTTTGGTTTGCAGACCTGGCAACCCTGCATGGGGAGAAAAACAAGCCATTCGTCTTATTAAAAGTCGATATACTATCAGAATATATTTAAAGCTCATATTTCAAGATAAAATAGTTGTAGTTGCTCTATTTGTAGGCCAGGTCACTAATCAAATTTTCACTGGTCGTCTCACACTTTACCTGTTGACCTATTTAACTACTGTATGCATCAAGAATAAAGTGTTTTGCATTGTGCTTAAATATATTGTTTTCCAAAAGACTTCTAAAGGAAGGGAGTAAATCGCTTGCTCTTAGTTTCATGAACAAAGTGCATTTATTCCTGCTCGATGTGTTAAAACGCATAGTCGAGAGTAATTGAAGGTTTACATTTGCTGTTTGTTAATCTGACAGCAGAAATGATTGCACAGTTGTTTATATCTTAACATGTTGATAGACGGATGAAGAAAAGGGTTTTGCCCCTGGCTGACAGATCCTATCTGCAGATGTTAATACTGTGTTGTGCACCACCATCTATTAGAGTACGAGCTGGAAAGTTTTGTGGTGTTGGAAGTATAACACAATATGTGTTTGAGGGAGAGTCACAGTTAACTGAGCCAAAGTGGGCTTATCTTTTTTCAGAGTGCACGTGCTGCTCTCTAGTGTTGACAGTGCACTATTACTTTAACTTTATTGAGGCAAGTTTACATGTAATTGTTTATCAAACTACCTTGCAAATAAGGAAAAACATAAAACAACTGTCATTCAGTTTAATTAAATGCATATACAGGAACCCGGTAACTAAGTTACTTTGCAACTACATGTCAACTAGCAATCATTACAGTATTAGTAGACTGTCTGCTTTAATATCTTCTAACACTTTATTTTGATGGGTTCGCAACATCCTCCTTGCACAAAGGCGGAGGTAGTGGTCCTGCTGCTGGGTTGTTGCCCTCGTACGGCCTCCTCCACGTCTCCTGATGTACTGGCCTGTCTCCTGGTAGTGCCTCCATGCTCTGGACACTACGCTGACA